>CAUYRH010139320.1:0-88740 GCA_963574655.1 Perodicticus potto | reverse complement strand
TCCTAAAATTGTTTACATGAGTAAAACAGTGTCACTGTCACACTTTGGCATCTGAATTTCTAAGCAAGCAAACTTTTCTCATTATCTGGCAAAAGATTGCATGTTTTGTTCTCCATTTCTAATCAATGAAGTTTTCTCTAGGAAGTTAATGAATGTTAATTATGTTCAGAGTAGATAATTTTAACATGAGTTACTTTAATAACTGGAACATATGGTATTTAATATTGGGTATTTATTAAGTTTAGAAAATGATAAATGTTCAGTGGTATAGTTGCTCATGGAGAGGCTCATTTGTGCTTTAGTCAAATGTAAATGTCCACTTTTAATAGATTATTGGAACTAAATAGGTCCTGAATATATTCTATAAAAAAATTAATTCCCCACTCTGATCCATTGTATGTTACTTTTCCAGTTCTTCCTTTTTCTTCTTGTATATTATTTTGTACTTCTGAGATATTATCTGTAGGGGCTTAAAGGAGCCATTGTATCACATTTTTTAAATTTTAAATATTTTTATAACTTTAAAAATACTACATCAATAAATAATTTCAGAATTTTTCATCAAATATTAATGGAACTTTTGGCACATAGAAGTAGAAAACTGGCGATTCAGGTGGAAACAAATAAAACTGAATCCCTGCTTCAGATTTCACGTAATTCCAGACAAATAACAGAAATATCAGAATATAAAACTTTAAAGTTTGGTAGTAAAAATAAAAATTTGAAAGTATTTCTTAGATTCTATGGGGAAAATATTTGTTGAATAAGATGAAGATGTGTGTTGACTCTATATAAAGCTTAAGAAATTTGACTTTATTAAAATTAAGAATAATTCTTTATTAAAATACATTAAAATAACATAAAAGGCATTCTATACACCAATAGAAGAAGGCTATATTTGTTTGCCATTTTAAAAGATGAGTGAAACATACAAATTAATGAGAAAAGCACTATTAAATCAGTAGAGAAATGGACAAACGACAAAAACAAGCATTTTACATACGCCAATAAACAATGCAAGATATTTAATTTTGTTATGATCAGTTACATGCACATCAATACCATTGTAACAATCTGTTTTATTACTGTTATGTTGGCAAAATTTAGATCTGACTATAGCAAGTGTTATAGGTAATGAAAATCTATACAATCTGTTATGAATTACTAGTTGGAGTGTTAGTTAATTTACAACTTTAACAGTTTGCCATTATTTTTATGAATTGATTGTTACCATATACTATGACACAGAAAATCCATTTCTTTCTATGGGTTTGTCTAGGAGACTGTCTCGCACCTGTCCAATCAAAGACCCATTTACAAATGTTATCACAATAACAAAAGCTTGCAAAGAGTTAAAATGCTCATCAATGGATCCAATGTCCAAGGAATACATTGCAATTGTGTATTCAGGCAGTGGCCTATTTTAGATAATGTCATATTCTGCAACTGTTAAAGATAAATTTAAGACCATGATTGATCTCAGCGATAGAGGAGAGAATGAAAAACTAAGTTTCAAAAGGTTGTAAATGATTGAGATCTTTTTTTAAGTGAAAGGAAACAAAAATGTAAGGCATACCTCAAGATATCACAGGTTCAGCTCCAGACCACAGGAATAAAACAAATATCACACTAAAGATCTCTTGTCATTCCCAAGTTAATACAAAAGTTGTTATTTTAAATGTTTCTACTGCACACTATTCACTGCACTAAATCCTCTGTGCCCTGCCTATTTATCCCTCCCCACTCCCAGGATAACCACTGAACTTTTTTCTGTCTCCATAGCTTTGTCTTCTCCAGAATGTTGTATAGTTATAATCATCCAACATATGTTTGTCATAGTGGCTTTCTTCCTTTAATGATACACATTTGAGGTTCTTCTGTATCTCTCATGAATGAAATCTTTAACACTGATAATATTCCATTGTCTGGATTTCCCATGGATATACACCTATTCTCTGGCTAAACGACATCTTATTTGCTTCTAAGTTTAGGCAATTATGAATAAAGATGCTGTGCCCAGCTGTGTGCAGGATTTTGTAGGGACATATGTTTTCATCTCATTGGGGCAGACAACAATCAATACATGATTGTTGGATCCCATGAGAGAGCATGTTTAGTTTCTTTACAAACTGCCAAAATGTATTCCAAAGTAGTTATACTATTTTGCTTTCCCACCAGCAGTGAATGAGAGCTCCTATTGTTCCACATCCTCATCGGCATTTTATATGGTTAGTTTTCTAGATTTCAGCCATTCTAATAAGTGTATAGAGGTATCTTGTTGAAGTTTTAATTTGCATTGTCCTCATGACTTATGATGTAGAGCATCTTTTAATTAGTTACTTGCAATCTGTATATCTTCTTCCATGAGATGTCTGTTCAGATCTTTTTTCATTTATTTATTATTTTGTTTTTTCTTTTGCTTGTTGAGTTTCATGAGTTTTGTATGTTTTAGATAACAGTTCTTCAACATACATACGTTTGTATTTCCTCCCATTCTGTGGCCTGCCTCTTATTCTTTTGACAACGCCTTTCACATAGAGAAGTTATTAATTTTTAAGAAGTCCAGCTCATCGATTATTACTTTCACAGATGTTACCTTTGGTGTTACATCTAAAAAGGCATGCCAAGTCTATGGTTAGCTAGATTTTCTCTGATATTATCTTCTAGGAGTTTTATAGTTCTGTATTTACATCTAGGACTCTCCATTTAGGGTTAATCTTTCAGCAGAGTGTCACATCTATGCCCACATTCATTTTTGAGTTTTGTATGTGAATGTCAAGTTGATTCAAGACCATTTGTTAAAAAGCGCCTTTTCTCCATTGTATTACCATTACTTCTTTGTCACAGAACAGTTGACAATATTAGGGTAGGTTGGTGTGCCATGTTTTTAATGGGTTATTTCTACTATTCTACTAATTCTACTAATTTTAAGACTGGATCACTTTTCTGGGTAGTTGTATTCCTCTGGGTCTCAGAATCACCTCTAGAGATCAAAGCCTCATTTTAAGAGAATGTTACTGATGTTAGGAGGAACTCATGGAAACTATAAAAGAAAAGCTGTTGAAAGTTCATTTATAAATTGTGAATTTAAAAGATCCTTTCCCATGGCAACTTTTAAAAGTCCTTTAAGGGAGGGGAGGGGAAGGATCGGTGGAGGGAAGGTAATTGGTGGGATCACACCTACGGTGCATCTTAGAGGGGTATAGGTGAAACTTACCAAATGTAGAATATAAATATCTGAACACAATAACTAAGAAAATGCCATGCCATGTTAACCAGTTTGATGAAAATATTTCAAATTATATATAAAACCATCACATTGTACCCCAGGATTGCATTATTATACACAGCTATGATTTAATTTTTAAAAAAGGAAGAAAAAAAAGAAAATTTTGCTTCTATAAAAAAAAAAAAAAAACTCCCTGAAATATTATCTAACCCCAGGGAGAATGGCCCACATCACAAAATCTCAAAACTACAGATGCTGGTGTGGACGTGGAGAGAAGGGAACACTTTTACACTGCTGGTGGGACTGCAAACTAATACAACGTTTTTAGAAGGAAGTATGGAGAACCCTCAAAGAACTCAAGCTAGACCTCCCATTTTATCCTGCAATCCCATTACTGGGCATCTACCTTGAGGACTTAACACTGCCCTCAAGGCCCTACGTAGGTAGCCTGTAAGCTCTAACCTTAGGCCTTGTCTTTCCTCACACCTTCACTTCCAGCCATGTTTGCTTAGTTTCCTCAGAAGCTCAGTCATCACTAACACCTTTTGTGGATATGTTTGCCTCTGATTTTAGTATTATTCCCTGTGCCCTGCTTGTCTAACTCTCATGCCTCCTCTAGGCCACAACTTAAATGTTACTCAGACAGCCTGTCCTAGACACCACTGCCTCTCCACGATAAGTTAGATTTCCCTGTTAGGATTCTGTAGTTTAGAGAACTTATGGTGGTCTAATATCTCTCATATTGTCTTCCTTTTTTGCCAGATCCTTCAGGGAGTGCATTTTTTCAACTCATGACTATATCACTTTGATATTTTTAAATAGATAAATAAAACATGAATGAATGAATGAATTTCATACTACTTTTTAGCTCATATTGAATTCATTACTCTGCTAGTTGTCTATTTTAAGAATCTTGTTATAGATCTAAATATTAAAAATGACATTAAAATTGTATTGCCGGAAGCAACATTGATACTTGTTTCCATACCAATGTTGCTTTTACAGACCACTATAGCTTTCAGGCATCAAGGGGAGAAGCCTGAAATCATTTCCTGCTTGTCTTCTTGGCAGGCAAACGTGTGCTGCTTCCCCAGAGTGTCTGTGCTATCCAAGAAGCTCAAGGCAGCTGCACGTGCCATAAAGGATACTTGGTTCCTGCATCCTGTCTGTGGTATTGCTGCCTCTTCACTGGCCATCATGACAATGTCAAAACAAAGCTTGGTGCAAGTGGATTTGCCCTCAATAGCACTGTTAGGTAGATGGGATAAAATAATGAATAATAATAATAATGACTAAAAATGATTCAGGAAGATAGAAAGACTAAAATGCTTGGTGGCTATAAAAGGCATAATCAGTAACACAGATAGGATTCTACTGAGGTACATGGACGCACAGTAAATCTGTTATATTTTCATAGAGCATTTATTTTTTTCCTTTTCCTGACCCCTTCTACTGTTCTGTAATTCTTTCTGTTCTTCTAGTGTATTTTTTTTTCCTTTTTTTCCCCAGATGTGTTCCATTCATTCCCCAGGTGATTAGTTCTGATTTTTCTTCTTGCTATTGATAAACATCCCCTCATATGCAAATTAACATATATGAGAAAAAAGATCAGAACTACACTGGTCTACGTAAGGGAGACGCCACACGTGCTCAGTGTTCCCGTTTTCTGTGTGGACTTTGGTAAAGTCTGTTGCACTGTAAATTTGAAAACAATTTCCAGGACTAAAATATATGTATGCTTTATATACACATACATATATTTTATACACACATATGCATATATGTATTTTATACACACACATTCATACTTGATCATTTTTTAATCTAGCACACAATATGTATATGAAATGATTAGGAAGGGACTTGCTCATGGTAACCATGGCCAGGTTCTCACATACTGGCTTTGGATTATTTCTACTTCCTCTTTAGTGCTGGTCTCTTGGAGGCCCTTGGCTGGATGAAGATAACTTCTCAAAGTGCCATTCAAATCAAAAACAAAAATCTGGAAATTTTATTTTTAACATAAATTTATTATTTCATCTTTTCTCTTAGGTTAGGACTTTTATTTTTTATTTTGTTCTGCCTCTGGCCTTTATCTTTCATTCCGTTCCCAAGTACTTAGCTGAGTCTTACATTTGATCGTTGTTAAGGTTAATTTGTATTAGTTTCTGTTTTACACTGGGAAGATTTAGAGAATCATAAAACAAAGCACAAAAAAAGTAATGCAGTCCCATGTAATGAAATAGAAGAGAAAAATATTCTAATAGAGCCAGTTTTCAATAATTTATAGATGTGAAAAATATACAGATTCTGAAGATTAGTTTTCATATTCTCCACTTATATAAGACTGAATTAAAACTAATTAAGGTCAATCTAAACTAGATATTAAAATGGTAGCAAAACATCAACTCATAAATTTAACTAAATGGTGGAAGTCAGAAAAAATACTTTTAAATGATTATCCTGCTTACCATTCCCCAAATTTGCTAGCTTTGGTCACTTTTATTTGCATTATATATATTCTTATCTTTCTTTAATCTTAAAATGCCTCTACTACATTATATTCTAGGCAGTCTTTTTTTTTTTTTTTTTGTATAATAGACTTTTTTTCTTAGAGTAGAATTACATTCAGAGAAAAATTGAGCAGAAGGCACAGAGAGTTTTTCATATATGTAGGTCACTAGGTAAATTTTGAGACAGGCTATGTCATAGTCCATCGTTTGACTTCTCAGAAATACAGTCCCCAGCAGCGTCCTTTCTGTTTCAACTCAGCTTATCTGTGTGGCTGAGGACTCCATTTCTTTACAACTCGTGACACTCCTTCGGGGTCATCTATGGAGCTGGGAAGAGGGCACTTTTGTGCAGTGATTTTCTATGATTTGAAAAATAGGTGAAATGAGTCTTGATGCCTTGAACATTTGCAGCTGGTTTTCAGGGACCTTACTCCTTCCCATGCTGCGGGCATTATCGGTGATTACCAGAATTTATAAGAGGCCGAACTTCACTGAAGCATGAGAAGAGGACTGGTCATCTGGCAACCACGATGACCAAGGGAAAACATTGCCACTGCTAAAAATCATCTTGTGAGAACAATCAAGTGACATTTAAGGACATTGAAGCAGCACTGCAGATGGGATCATTGACAGTGTCCAAAATCCTACATGATTATCTTTGAGTCAGAAAAGTTTCACCCTGATGGGTGCCTCATACTTGGACAGACAAGCAAAAGTGAATCCATGTTGAAAGGTGTGAAGAAATGCCAGTCAGACTTAATGCTCTTCTGACATCATGGCTGGGGATGAAAATGGGGTTTACCGGTTTGATCCAGAGAATAACAGTCAACATGTGGATTTTTCTCAGTGAAATTCCACCAACGAAAATGAAGCGGCTCTGAAATGTAGAAAGAAAACGATGGCAACTTTTTTCTCCAAAAGCTATTCCTCTGGAAGAACAGAGGACTGTGGTACACAGCAGTGTGCCCACCAAAAGTTTTCAGGAAGTTTCAAGAAAGACGACTGCCGAGGACAGGCCTGCAGGGGACCATCTTGCACCATGACAAGGCATACACCCAGCTAGCATCATCCCTAAGTTCCTGGAGACCACGAAAGTTAAACTTCTGACTCCACTCCACAGTCCTGACCTGGCCCGTGTGATCATTTCCTGTTTCTTCCAGTAAAACATCATGTTCATGGAAGAAGATGCTCCAGCCCTGAATAAGCTGTTGACATCTATAAAAGTGCATGGAAAGAGTATTTTCAAAAATGATTTACGAGAATCAATGGTGCGTAGAACGTTGTGGTGATTATTTTGAGAAAATATGGTAATCAAAATGATTTATGTTTGTTAATTTTTGATTATTTCACAACTTTCATAGTGACCCTCATACCTCCTGCTCCAACATGCCCACAGCCTCCTGCACTATTAGTATAGCCATGAGAGAGTGGTACTTTTGTTATAATGTATAAATCTATATTGACTTATCATTATCATCCTCATAGTTCACATAAGGGCTCATGATGCATATTCTATGGATTCTGATAAATGTATCATGACATGTGTCTACCATTTGTTGGCAGTCTTAACTACCCTTTTTAAAATCATCTGGATCCTACCAAGAAAGTTACTCTCTCTACTCTCATAATTTATACATTTCCCATGGGCTTGGTTGTTTGTGGTTATAGATTTATTTTCCCTGCTAAGATGTCAATAAATCCAGGTAATGCCTTGCACATTCTCATAGCCCCAGCAATGATCAGAATGCCTTAAAAATAGGAGGAACTCTAATCACATTTACTGAATAAATGAAACCTGCTACACAACACATATTGTGCCCATCATTTTTGATATATTTTACCAGAGTTCTTCCATGAGTCCTGCTTGAAAAAAACAACCGCTTAAAGCCAGGGAAGAGTCATCACTAATCATTACTTGTTTTTACTATCATAACATAAATGATTTTTTTTTCTCACTACAATGTAATGAAGACACCCATATGGAAAGACTGTGATTTGAATGAAAAAAAAATCACACATAAATTTTAAGACTGACGAGAACAACTAGTTCCAAGAACTATAAGATGGTAGGTGGAAAAAGGTAGAAGGCAACATAAAACTATGCAGTGAAAAAAGTTTCTAATAATCTCTCATGAGAGTGTATTTAGAGAAAACTGTAGCCAGAGCAGGCTTGTTGCAATCAGGAACTGTGGGATCTCAGAGTGGAGGTTTTGGGCTTAAGGTGAGCCCAAGAAACAGAACTGCAAACAGTGACAAGCTCTACAAATAGCAGCTGCAAATCAAAGAACAATCTTCATGTGTGCACAGTGTGGAAGGGATTGGAGGTTACAGATTGGTCTTTTCTGCTTCTCCCCCACACACACAAATAACCGTCACTGACAGTAGCATCATCTTTGAATAGGAAGGACGCAGCAAGATCTATTTACTTATTCTTATCCTGGGTACTACTATGAGGCAGTTTTATCACAAAGGATCCAGTTTAATAACTACAACATAAAAGTCTAAATGGAATCATTTATTCTGCAAGAATGAATTTTTGTAGCTAATTTTGACCTCTGCAAAAAACATTTAAATCTGATCCTTTTCAAAGAAGTAACTGCCACAAGAATGTAGGCCCAATAGCATATTACAATTACATCCCTGTATTTTTTTCAACAGTAGGAGGCTGAATCAAAATTGTTATCTCCAGGGAACACTCCTAACGTGCAACCCGTACTATGTACTACCTCCTCTGAGAGGGTGAGGAAAACTCATTCCATTCCTGGAAAGATAGACTGACTTGGATGCAAATCACATTCAGACTGCCTCTGAAAAGAAGATAATGAAACTACCTGATATCTAAGCATTTTTGGTGTCTGAAAAATAAAAGTAATTAGATATTCTTAATAAGTTGGCACTCTCCATTCTTTTTTGAAATACTAGGGGAAAAGAAATTAAAAAATGAAGGATCCCTTTTAGGAAAGTGATTACTCAGAATCGAGATTATTTTTACTCAGACTCAGTTGACAGTTTCCCTTAGGAACTTCCCATTTATGGGGAGAAGTGGAAAGAAAAAACGAGCATGACTAACTTCAAATACAGTAAACCTCTGTAAATTGCCCACCCAAGGGATTGTTATAAACTGGTCAGGAGAAGCGGTCAACATAAGGAACTAGGCCTTTTATACTGATTTGTACATATGGTCCGTTTCTGGTCTATGAAAATTAGGTCAACTTAAGGAGCTGGTCAATGTAGGGAAGTGGTCAGCTATGGAGGTTCTGCTGTAATTTGTTTCTTCTTTCCTTCTCTGTGCAAGTGAATTTAATAGTTAAATATTTTATTTTGTATTAGCAGAACATGTAACAGGGGAACAATTTAGTTATCATCAGGCACATACACTGTTCACTTCGTTAGTCACTAAAGGCAAAGAGATGCGAATAAGCCAATGTACCTCTCCTTGTGACCGGTGGAGGGTCACAAAAGACTGATGTACTAGCAAATAAGTACAGTGTATTGAGAAATGCTGTCACGCATAAATGTCCTGCATTCTGAGGCCACAAAAGAAATATCTGGTGTTTTGTGTAAGTGGGGAAGAGTTAGGGGTTGAATAAATAAGGCTTCAGACAGGAAGCAATATGAGACCTCATTTTGAAAGATGAATAGGAATTTTCATGGCTGAAAAAGAGGCCAAGAGGAAGGGCATGAACACTTCAGGCAAGGGGGATATGACTCAAAAGCAAACGGGAACATTACTCACGCTGAATATGTGCATTTCCTGGACACTAAAGCTTAGATCATAAGAATGAACTTTGCCAGTAAGTGTGTTTTTGAAACAGGTGAAACTTAAAAAAAAAAAAAAAATACCATATTGCTCATTCAGGGTTGTGAAAATATAAACTTCCTTGCATCTTTGTACATACAGCATAATGAATAATGGAAAGAGCGTCAGCTGTGAGGTGGAGCAGAGAAGAGCTCCACTACCTCAACCAATTATGACTTCATTTACCTTTGACATGCCACTTATCACTTAGCCTGAATTTCTGCAGGTATAAAGCTTTCATGAAAGTTCTACCTCACAAGCTTTGGTATGTAGGAAAGGAAACATCCACCCCAGACTTAGGGAAGAGAACACAGGTAAAAAGACACCTCAGACTATTCCCTCTTGCTTTTTCTCCATCTGTTTCCTATCTTCCCATATTCATTATGGTAATGTAATTTTGCTTTAACGATGTAGGTCTACTTGAAATGTGGTTTTCAGTTATTTTTTATCCAAGGTACCCATCCAAGGTATTTTCATTTTAATTTAAATACATGACATCAATTGAAGCGGAAGTAAGTTTATATGGGAAAATGCAGTAGAATGTATAGGAAAATAAATGCTAAAAGCTCTGAGTTTTTAAAAGTCAAACATAAGACATGTATGTTTTTTAATCTTATCTGTCTCATTCCAGGTTTCTCAGCTTCGGCTCCTGCAATGTTATTCTCTTTTCTCAAGCCAGGTTACTTGGAGTCAAGCTCCTTAGTGGAGCTTGTGATCAAGACCAAGGAATTTGGTTAACTTGTCCTCACCTGCTGAATTGTACATGAATTACTAATTATTAATTTAGATGGTAAGGGATAAAAAAATCCCTGAAGTAATCAGGTTACGTATCCTATCAAATGTGCATGTACCTAATTAATATTTTTATTGATCTTAAAACTTACGATAAATGTTAATACTATGGGAGGGACCTTAATACTAACATCTCTAAGATGAACTTTACTGAATAGACTATGGAGAAATTTTATGGTTCTTTAACAAAACTTGGGACTTTATTTCTCATTTAACTGAAAGAAACGACAGCCTAGATATAACAGCAGTAGCAATCCTTGAATATCTATTTTGTACTTATCGCATTTGTTCATCACAAAAACATTATGAGGTTAGCTGTCAACTGTCTCTGTTTTGCACGTTAAGGAGGGGAAAGGTAAATATCTGAGGTCACACTGGGAGTAAATCGTAGAGCCATTGTAAGGAAGCAGGATGTTGACTCCAGTGCAAGAGAATTCTGCAATGCTATACCACCTGTTCCTCTTCCTGGGTTGTTACTAGAATGAAAGCAAATATGCTCCTTAAACTGTTTTTTCTAGTACTCACCATTGTACCATTCTTTAAAGTTCTCTTGAAATACCATGATTGTTTTCTTCGCAGTGGTTCTGTTTTTGTTTTCTCCTGAGCATCTCATTGCATGTTTCCCACACACTAATTTTCTGCACTTCCTCTTGGCCATGGGCTAGTCTATCATTGAGGTTTTTGTTTTTCTCTCTTTTCCTTCCCCAAATCTATTTTGGAAGGCTCCAAGCTCTCCTATGCTCCACTGTTGACCCTAGACTAGTGGAAAATGAGACCTCAGTTAGTCAGTGGTGAGCACAAAACTTGGCTTTGGGTCCCCATATTTTTACCTAAGATTCAACTCTTTTAGTAAACTTTTATTTTAGTGTGGTTCCTCCTCTATGAGTAGGTGACAAGTTTATTGGAGGCTATTACAGATAAAATCTAATCCATTTCACTTTCAGGGCATTGTTTATGTGAACCTTTAATCCTGGACTAAGTTCATGCCCACCGATTCTCATCCAGCAGAGTGTATTTCTTCTCTGAGCTAGTGTTTTTCTGCCTGGACATTTTTTAAGAGAGCACAAACTGAACTAGCTGTTTTTAGATTTTGGACCTAGAGGATTACCATTAATGGATTAATTACCATTAATCTCAACATGGTCTTTTATTGTAAATTTAGTGGAGTTAAGGAATATGAACAAAAAATATTCCTGAATATTCGGTTTCTGGACTGTGTTTTCGCATTAAAGAGCCTTCTTATGGAAAGTATATTACATTTTCTTCTCAGAATGTCTTAGCCTAAACATTGGATCCGGGATTATTTTATCCACCAAATATTAGATACAAAATACTACATAGAACATATTTCCCACTTTTAGCAAACTGTTAGTCCCATAAAGGTGCTTTAATCAAAATGTCATTTTATTTCTTTATAAATGAGGTGACTGATGCCATGGTGATTTAAGGGAAAAGTCCAGATCGATGAAAATAATTAGTAAGAAAAAATTAGCCACTACCTGTAGCCATGTTTTCTGTTAAACTTAAAGAGTTATAGTTTTCAAAGAATTATCAGATACTGTTGGACAAAATTTGGGGGCCACACTCAACTTAATTAGATTTTTTTCCAGTCAGTTTTCACCAAAATCAGTGCATATTTAATCCTTAAGAAACTGTCTGACAAAGATAAAAGGCACTTCTTTACAGAGTACATTTTGGAAAACTTTTAATCTAAATTCTACAATTCTAATATAAGAATAATAACAGATATTTCAAAAGGAGATAAAATGAACAGAATTGGTGGATATCTGGGCAAATTAGGAGATTAAATGAATGATGGATTGATGCTTGGTGAAGGTTGTTTTGCATTTTTTGTGCCTTATTTAGAAAGAGCCTTAAGGAAAAGCTAAGCAAGGCCTTCTTCCCCAAGATCACACTGCTCTGGAGTTTTCCGTGACAGTGTTCTCAATTCTCTTTCTAGTTGTACTAGCATAATCATTTGCTTATGTATTTTTCATTTAAAAAAAATTCATTCAACAATTATTTATTGAGCTTCTACTGTTACAGGCATAGGGACAAAAATTAATCAAGAAAAAAGAAAGACTTGCCCTCATGGACTTATATTTGAGCAGAATTGTATTCCAATTTTTTTTTTTTTTTTTTTTTTTTAGTAAAATGCTCTGTTATATTTTATTTTTTTTATTTCAGATTGATATAAGGGTACAAGTGATTATGTTACATTGTTTGCATTTTTTAGATATAGTTCATATCGTGTTTGGGCCCTTCAAGCAGGGGGATGTGCTATATATCCATATACATTGTATGTGTATACATTGTACACATTTGGTGAGAGCTTATGATTCCCCCTCCCACCTTCCCTTTCTCCTTTTCCTCTTCCTGTCTCCCACCATACTTAAATTTAATTGCATCTGTCTTTTATGTGAGTATGTAGTTGTTCATCTATTGGTTTCATACTGAAACAATCTGCTTACTGAAACTATCTGCTTTTCTGTTCTTGTGATACTTTACTAAGAAGAATGTGTTTTCACTCTATCCAGGTAAATACAAAAGATGTAAAGTCTCTGTCTTTCAAGGCTGAATAGTATTCCATGGTAGACATATAACATAATTTATTAATCCATATATGGGCTAGTGGGCACTGGGGATGATCCCACATCTTGTTAATTGTGAATTAAGCAGCAATAAACATTCTAGTTCAAATGCCCTTATAGAAAAAATGATTTTTTTTCCTTTACAACTGGAAGAACACACCATGCTTATCGCTCAGAAGTATCAGTATGGTTAAAATGTCCATACTACCCAAAGCAATCTACAGATTTAATGCAATCTCCAACAAAGCACCAACATCATACTTTGAATGAATAGAAAAAATAATACTGCATTTTTATATGGAACCATACAAAACCTCTAATAGCCAGTGAATTTTAAGAAATAAGAACAAATCTGGAGTCATCACTTTGCCAGACTTCAAATTATGCTACAAATCTACAGTGACCAAAACAGCATGGCACAAAAAAAAATATAGCTACAGATCTATAAAATAGAATAGAAAAGCTAGAGATGCAACCAGACACATATTGCCACCTGATCTTTGATAAACCAAAGAAAAGCATGCACCTGGGGAAATAATTCATACTTAATAAACAGTGCTGGGAGAACTGATTAGCCACATGCATAAGACTAAAATTGGACCTGCACTACTCACCATTTAAAAAACTTGACTCTTGCTGGATAAAAGAGTTAAGCTTAAGACACAAAATGATAAAAATTCTAGAAGGGAATGTAGGAGAAACTCTTGGCAATATCAGTCTGGGAAAGGATTTTATAAAGAAGCGCCCCCCCCCCCCTTGGCTATTGGGGCAACACCATAAGTAAATACAGGGGATATAAGCCTGCTCAAATGTTTCTGGACAGCTAAAAGTACAACAACTAAAGCAAACAACCTTCAGAATGGGAGAAGACATTTGCTTCTCGATAGTTGCAGTGTCAATGGTTAATTACCATGTGAGTTTTTGGAAAATAACTACTTGCAGTTTAACATAAATTCACTGCATGTGGCAAGCTGGTCATCAAGAATAAAGTGGAAAATATGGCCTCTGCCATATACATTTGCATTTAATAGTGCAAAAGGGCATACTAGGGCACCAGCCACATAAACCAGAGTTGACAGGTTTGAACCCCACCTGGGCCTGCCAAACATCAATGACAATTACAACAAAAAAATAACCAGGCATTATGTTGGGTGCCTATAGTCCCAGATACTTGAGAGGCTGAGACAAGAGAATCACTTACACCTAAGAGTTAGAAGTTGCTATGAGCTATGATGCCACAGCACTCTACCAAGGGCAATATAATAAGAATTTGTCTCAAAAAGATAAGTAAATAAAATAAAAAATAAAAATATTAATGCAAAAGGACAGAATTACCGAATTATGCTATGTTCTTTGACAATTAAATTGCAAACTTAATATTTCTATAAGTTATGTCACAAAGAGAATAATAATTAATTGAAATAGAAGAAATACTAATTGTTTAAGATTTCTTGTTTTAGTTATTTTTGGCATGGGAAATATAAATAACATATAGGTAAGGTACTAAAGATATTTAAAATATCTCTAAGTTCCATTTTGAGTGGAATCTTTTACTACAATTAGTGATAATTTTGACTTATTTCTGTTAACTTGTGAATTTAGCCGTATACAAAACCTAAAGGTACTCTTTTAGCTTACCTTGGTTTAATGGCTGTTAGTAAATTTAGTGACTGATTTTCTGCTCTAGTTTCTTTATTTGTTTTATAAGCAGAAAATACAGCAAAGTAACTTAAATATGATTCTATTTTGTAACTATCTTTTAGATTATCATATTGAATTTTACTTAATTCTAAGTAGCACTCTCAATGGTATATTTCAAAAGTCTCAGTAATTTGATAAACCTAAATCTATTAACTAAATTGAGTGCATTTTCAGACAATGTCATTTCAACTACCATACATGAATGCAGATCTCAAAATATATATCATATAAAAGAAATTTATTGTTGCCTGAGTCTGAGTTATTTCATTTAACCCTTTTGGGTATGGAAAAAAAATTTACTTTTGAATCCTAGTAAATATTGTGATGTTGTGTGTCTTTATCAGTTAATGTGATTGCATTTTAACAATTAATTTTGTTACTCCTTCATCACCACTTCTGTTCAACATGGTGCTGGAAGTCCTAACCAGAGCAATCAAAAAGAAAAGGATATTAAGGGTATCCAAATATGGAAATAAGAAGTCAAACTATTACCTATTGCTGACAATATGATTTTATATCTAGAAAACCCCAAAAATTCAACCAAGAGACTCTTAGAATTGAAAAATAAAAGACTCAGATTACAAAATCATTGTACACAAATGAGTAGCCCTCCTATACACCAACAATAGTCAAGCTTAGATTCAAATTAAAGACTCAATACCTTTCACAATACCAACAAAAAGTGGAAATTATACCATGATATATTTTAGTCAAATTATCAAACACAAAAGATGGTCCTGAATGTGATAAAGAAAATGAAATTCCTAGGAATATATTTAACCAAGGAAGTGAAAGACTTCTTCAAGGAGATCTTCAAAACATTGAAGAAGGAAATTAGAGAAGATGTAAACAAATGGAAAAGTATATTGCTCTCATGGACTGGTAGAATCAACATCGTTAAAATGGCTCTACTACCCAAAATGATTTGCATATTCAGCGTAATCCTCATTCAAATATCAACATCATTTTGCACAGATCTAGAATAGTTCTACGTTTTGTATAGAACCAGAAAAGGCTCAGAATTGCAAATGCAACCTTAAGCAAAAAGAAAAAATTGGAAGGCATCACTTTATCAGACCTTAAGCTATACTATATGATTGTAGTCATCAAAAGATCATGATATTTTCAAAAGAACAAAGACACAACCAATGGATCAGAACAGAGAACTCAGATATAAAACCATCCTCATGTTGCTATTTGATCATTGACAAAGTAGAGAATAAACATACACCAGGGGGAAAGATGCCTATCCAATACATGGTGAAATAAGCCAGGCATATGAAGTCAAAGATCACACAATGTCACTCATGTGGAATCTCAAAAAGTGGGTCTCATAGATGAAGTTGGATAATTAAGTACATGAACTCATCACGACGGTCACCTTCGAAGAACTCCCCTAGGGAAGCTATGCACCAATACCAGCACCTGGTCAACCCTTCACAGCAATTTGTAACTCTTTTGGAAAGGCCATCAGATCTATCTTCATGTGGGGCCTGACAATTAAGTTCATGAGCTCATCTAAGAAAAAGTGCTACATACGTAACTCTTTTGGAAAGGCCATCAGATCTATTTTCATGTGGGGCCTGACAATTAAGTTCATGAGCTCATCTAAGAAAAAGTGCTACATACTTCATTACTGAATATCACTATGGTAACTAGATGGCCAAGGGGAGTACTTGGAAAATTCTTGGAAAGTACTTGGAAAGTCACTTGAAAAGTGACTATAGTGATATTTACCAATATGGATTAAGGCACTTTTTCTAGGATGAGTTTGCAAACTTCTTTGACCTCATACATAGAGACTAGAACAGTGGTTATGAGGGATTAGGACAGTTGAGGGTTAGAGTTTTGGAATATATTGGCCAAAGGATGTAAATTTGGGAAGAATAATTTCAAGAGATCTATTGCATGTAATTGAGACTATAGCTGACATTTTATGTATTCTTGAAAAATGTCTTGATAGTGGATGTAAAGTGTTCTCTCACAAGTAACGCATATGTTAATTAAAAAGATTTAGTCAATTCACAGTGTATATATATTTAAAATAGTATGTTGCACACAAACTAACCGTAAAATTTTGTCTATCAGTTAATTTTTTTTTTCAACATAAAACAAATTACCATAAGACTCATTTGAAGAACTCTTAATTCTTCAAAGATTTTTTTGGGGGGCAGCAAATTAATAAGGAAATTAAGTACATCACTTGTATGTAAGGTTAATGAACAAGAATACTATTAGTTTTTCAAAAGTACATTGACTATGTGCAATTAGTCTTTTATTTAGTCTTTTATTTTCTCAACTACCGGAATATAGACGCTGACTGAATCTTTAGTGAGAAGGAAATGAATTTTATAACAGAAGCAACTAAACACACTTTAGTTATGCATGAATTTGGATAAAATGTGACTGTTCTAAATTTAAGAATGAGTTCAGATCCAGACGCAGTGACTCGTACCTATAATCCTAGGACTCTGGGAGGTCAAGGTGGGAGGGTCCTTTGATGTCAGGAGTTTGAGACCAGCCTAAGCAAATGTAAGACCCTCACCTCTACTGAAATCAGAAAAAATTATAGGCACATTGTGGTAGGTGCCTGTAGTCCCAGCTACTTGAGATGCTAAGGCAGGAGGATCACTTGAACCCAGGAATTTGAGGTTGCTTTGAGCTAGGCTGCCACAGCACTCTATTCTGGACAACCAAGTGAGATTTTTATCTTAAATAAAACCAGCCAAAGATTCTTGATATGCCTTTCCAACATCAAAATGTTCCAGAAGTCTTTGTGGTATTATTTTGAGTTTCATCTGATGGGCTTCTACATTATAATTATAATTAGAACTTCAAGATCCAAAATGAACAAATCCAGTTAAAAACACATCATATAGAATTCTGTTAGCAAGAATTATTTCTCTGAGTATGCTGTAATTTATGACTCACTGTGAATTCATGATTCTTTTGCTCTTTTCCTTTGGCAGATGCCAGAATTAACAACTATGATCTGAGTAGAGAAATCATCTTAGTAATACACACTATGCTGTTCTAAGTCTGATTTGCTTTGCTTTTTTAATTAAAAAAGAGAGGCTAAAACAAAACACTTGTAATCATAGCCAGATCCTTGTCTTATATATTACCATTGAGGACCTACCCAGTGTCTTTTACAATGGATATGAGGACTTTTAAAAGATGGAACTATAACACAATGATGTTTCATTTAATAAAGTATAAGCATTTCCATTTTCTAGTATTTCTGACAACCAATGTAAAAAGATTATAAAATTGAAATGATTTTAAACCAGGTATCCACTCTAAAATTTGTTTAATGATACATTTCTACTGTAAAACCAAGCCATTAGTGTTTTTGAATGATTCCTAAGTGGTCTTATTTTAAAAAATGGAATGGATCTTAGAAAAATGTGTATAAGTAAATGGGGAAAAGGGTATTATAATATATCAAATGTATCTGTATTATCACAGTCTTGGATGGGATAAAAAAGTAAAATTTAATATTTATACCTGCAGGAGAGCCATTCAGGAAGCCCTGGAAATCTATCCAGTTAATATTAGTCATATGCAATGCAGGAATGCGTCTACTTAGGTTCCAACTACCTGGAAACCTGATTATATAGGGAGAGCTGTTTTCATTCCCCACAACCATGATAGTTTTATATCCTCCCAGGGTCAGTACTTTTTTTCCTTTTTTTGCTATAAATCCATTGTGTCATTTCATAATCCTCTGGGGAGAAGCCACACATGTTGCATATATAAATTGTCTGGCAGAGTTGTAAAGTTAATGTGTAAGCTCTACATCATCAAAATACATTTGATTGTTATGATATCAGAATATTATGATGGTATACATGAAACGCGATACACTCTTCAATTCTGGCAAAAGGAAACTTCCAGACTATTGAACCAGTTAAGATGATATCAAGACATCAGTTAACACTGTTAAATATTCACATGCCAACGGATCCCAGATATTATGTGAATGGAAAAAAAATTTACAGAAAGAGGAGGCACCTGTGGCTCAGTGTGTAGGACGCCACCCCTTTATATGGAGGGTGGCGGGTTCAAACCCAACCTCTGCCAAACTGCAACAACAAAAAAATAGTCGGGCATTATGGCAGGCGCCTGTAGTCCCAGCTACTTGGGAGACTGAGGCAAAAGAATCACCTAAGCTCAGTGTGACGCCACGGCACTCTACTGAGGGTGATAAAGTGAGACTGTCTCTACAAAAAAAAAAAAAGAAAGAAAGAAAGAAATTGTACAGAAAAAAGAGGAGTGTGAATTTTGCACACTAATGCCACCTTTTCTCTCATTCAACTGCTAACAAAGTAATTTTCCAGGATGTCTCGAATAGTTTTCTCCTCTAGGTATAATAGATTATTTACTTTGTTTATTCTCTCCCCCCCTCAACCTCCCCACGGTCCACTGTGGATTAAAAACTCTGACTTGTCAACGATCAATGTGCAGACATTACAACTACGTGTTGATTGGGTTAAATGATTAAAATTGTTTGAAGACTTGTAGCTTCTCTAGTAACCTTTAATTTTAGAGATAAAGAGACAGATTCTCAATTAGTTTTCATTTTCTGTTTTTATTTTATTATATGCTATATGTTATCTTTCTGTTTGTCATTTTGTTATATGTTATCTTATATAGCATATGGATACATACAAATATATATGCACAAACAAACAGACACACACATATCACCCCTCTCAGGGAAAAAGCAAAAAGAAATGTGTGTACATGTGTTTGTGTCTGTGTGTGTGTGTCCCCTTCTGAATTATCCAGGCATTGGAGAAGACAATGACACCTATTCTACTAATAAGCCATTCTAAACCATTAAGATTTATGCAGTTTAAACATCTTTTATCCATAATGCTACGACCAAAAGTGTTTCTATCTTTTTCCTTTAAAAATATTTGCTTTATATTACTGGCTCAGCATCTCTAATTAAAAATTCCAAAATCTGAAATGCTCCAGTGAGCATTTCCTTTTAACATCATGTTGGCAACTCAAAAAGTTTCATATTTTAGAACATTTCAAATTTTTGATTTTCAGATTAGGTATACTCCACCTGTGTGCTATTGTTTTTACACCTAAGAAATTGCATGTTATTTATAAATTTTATTTCTCCAAGCCTTGCCAAACCAATCATTCCTATTATTCCTAATGCATGCACTATTTATTTACTTTTTAATAATTATAGTCATAATTATATGAGTCAGGAGACTGATCATCTTATGCAGTGGATAAAAAATCATGTATTATAAAAAATTACCTTCTATTTATAAATAGAAGTACATTAAAGCAGAATCTGAAAATATCGGTCATTAAATGAACCTCAGTGTTAATTTTTTTATCTTTAAGGTACAAAGAGATATTTTCATATGTGTATCATTGTGAAATTTTTCCCTTCACTCAAACTAACTAACCTTCCCATCCCCTCATCTACTTATATTTGATGTGTGTAAGGGAATCCTTAAGTTCTACTATCTTAGTTAATTGTAAGTATGCAGTCCATTATTAACTACATCCACCATGCTGCCACATGGTTAATTTAAAAACAAAATGAAACCTCATACAACTCTGTACATTTCAGATAAGGTTACAGGAACCACATAGATCGAGAATATTTCATATTTACTTCAATTGTAGGAAACAAACTCAAAAAATTTGAAAGTTATTTGCAGTGTTTTGCTTTTTCTGTTTTTAAAATAAAATATTCAACAAGGATAGAAAAATATAGTTAGTCTTTCCATGTAGGGGAATCTAATTTTTCTTGTTACTTAACTAATAAGCCTCTAGGTTTTAATCAAATCCATTATTTAATAAAGTGTTTAAAAATCTGTTAGTTTTGAATAACAGCTGTCTGTAAGTAGGTGTTGTCTTAGAGTATTTACCCCCAAAGGTAATCCTTTTCAACTGAGAAGGTCATTGGGGAATTAGGATCTGAGCTCCTATTAAACTAAACACTTTATCTCTTTTTGCAGTATGTTTTATTTGTTGTGATTACTGTGACTGCTCCGATAACAGGTCTCCATTTTTATGCTCTGCTTAAACATTGATGTGTCACCTTCTCCATGGAATGTCAGTAGCTGAGCAATCAAAAATGAAGGAATAAAAAATTTCAGACCATTCTGATATAGTATTAGTGACTGTAAAAGATTATATTTGAACTTAGTGATATAAATTCAGAGTAAGCAATAGAAAGCAAAAGAAGCTGCATTAGCTAGTGCTTATCTAGCCTGAGATTTATACACATGGGTGGTCAAGCTGAATGTTAATATAACACAATCCTAGATTCCAGGGTAAGGGCACAGGAGATTCTTGGCTGGTCCCATTAGATAAGAAAAAGGAATGAAAAGAGCAAGCATCTGCTCTGTTCTTTCTCCATGTAGTTTATTCTGTCAATATTTTTGTGAAACTGAGGGAACCAATTTAGTATTTTCTGTAAGACTTTGATGTCATGAGCGAGCTTCTATTATTGTGAAAGTTAGTGATTATCAATTTTCATGCTACTAAATCTGTCATTATGGGACCTCATTTTGAAAACTCAAAATGAGCTATACATGTCTTAATATATTCATCGCCACAAGAAATATTTTTCTTTAAAATTAAGACTCTAATATAAACAATTCAAAAACAAAAATATCTTTCTTGTTTTCCAAATGACAGTTAAGAGATGTTTGCGTGAAAATAGTATATAATTAAAACTACTAGCCCTCACACACATACACCAGCTTCATCTTCTTGCTAACAACCTTTGTTTTCTTTGACATGGACTTATTTAGATGTGCTTTTAGGATTATCTTATTACCCTTTACCAATAACCATTCTGAAAGTTTTCTTTCAATGAACACGAATGAAGGAAGTTTTCTTTTTTGTTTGAGCAATGAAGATATTGCTTAATATGACATATAAAAATATAATTACTATGATATACAGTGCTAATTGTAGGCAATGAAATAGTTCAACCAATTTAATGAAAAATACTGATTTTTTTTAAATAACCAAAACCACTTTTATGATATAGTATCTTTAATACTAGTTTGAGAATATATCTTTGCTTATTTTCCTTTTCTTTTTCAACTTGGAACAAAAGAAAAATTGCATGTGGTGCAACTGCGATTACTTTCAACTTTATTTTAAATTAGTTTTTCCATTAAAAATGTGTAAACTACACCTTTCCCTTGAGGAAGCTATTATAGATTAACGTTTTGTTCTTTGTGGCACCTAATGTTCCTCAAGAAATCAGTATTACTAGATTTTCTTCCAATTTGTGGGCTTCTGAATCTGCAGGGTCGGGGAGCCAGCTGCTTCACTCTTCCTCTTTTGCTGTTTTCCTTCTCCCTCAAGGTGTGTATGTTTGTCACATTGTGCTGAGAAATGCAAAGAGACAGCCCCATCATGTGCCCACGTAGCCAGCTCTTTTGGAAGAAGACAACCCTTCTCCCAACTCCAAATCTGTCTTCTCCCTCCCTCCTGTAGTTATTATCACAGATGACGGAGAGGGAGGGTGTCCAGAAAATTGATTTCTTAGGGGGAGACACAAACATAAAAAGTAGTCCTGAATTTTTTGTTATTGTTACTATAGCAAATAAATAAGCATTATTAGCATAATAATTTGTGATGGACTTTCAATGCAGTTATATATTTACTTATTAAATTAAAACAATTTTCTTTCAGGAAAATGTACCATCAATAACTAAATTGATGAATATTGAATATTGTCATAGAAACATTAGAAGAAAATAGAGCATAGGTATAGAAAGCACAGCATGACGAGGGAGAAAGATAAAAGTAAGGAAACTCTGAAAAAAGGAGAGAAATAATTTAACAAATTATAGTCAATTATTTTAGTCTTCTATTCTCAGTAACCTTTGTTTTCTTTGGCAGGCTTTTCTTGTTTTAATTCCTCCTGAATTTTTGCTGTGCACTTAAACATGTTGGATTTTGAATTACAGGACGTCCTGGTTTACAAACAAGATAGGTTCCGTAGGTTGGTTCTTACGTTGAATTGATATGGAAGTTGGAAGAGGTACGTTTATCTGTTACCAGTGATAGTCTCCATTCCTAAGTGTGAGATGTACATCAGTCGTATGTTTCTAACTCATTTGAATTCTATGTAAGTCAGATGTTTGTATGTCAGTGCAACTCAGCACAAGATGCGTAACACCGACTCAGTCCACTTGCATTGAACCAGGGACAAGGGGAGGCCAACACCAGCAAGCCCCCTGTAAGGATAAATAAGGGTGTGGCCCCCTCCAACATTCCTCACAAGCTTTTATTGAAATCTCAGGCATGAAAGGTACAGGATAGTGGAAATCTTCAAAGAGAGAGTAAAGCTTGAAAAACTGTATGATTGAACTCATAACACATCCACTTTTGTCTTGCCTAATTGTATCCCTGTTAAAATATGACTTAGGGCTTGGACAATGTGCTGTATCTAGAGAATATTATTTTCAATACTCATGGTCAGCAGTGATTCTTGGATTTTGTCCAGATTACTCTGTCCCCAGTGCCTAGCACATTTAACCCTATGCTCTATCCTACATTTGTAACTCGGGGACCCACTTTACATAAAGGAAAACAATATAGACCAGCATTCCAGGTCCTCCACAGTGTGCCTCTAAGTTTCTCATGTCTCTTTTTTACGCTGAATGATCCTCCTGAAATTATTTTTATCTCTATTTTGCAAACAAACAGTCTATATGATTTTAAAATTTCAGACACAATGTTTCCTCTAACATTTATATTTCATTGTCCTTGAAATTTTCTTAGGATTTTCTTGGCCATAGTGATCCTTATACAAGTAGAGGGAAATAGAGACACAGAGAGGGAAGTAGTTTTTACTTCTCTGTGTATTTAAAACACTTTTGCATATTCCAGAATTGAACTGAACTACTGAATAACCATCATGATGTTCTTGTATGATTAGTCTTTGTTTTATAGAATGACCTTACCATGTATTGCACTGTATTGTAGTTAATGCTCATTCACTGGAAAATAACTGTGCAGCATATTTTCGAAATATAACAATTAGAAAGTTATGCTTTTTATTTAAATTTCCTCTCAAATATTCAAAATATTTTATTGATTCAACATTTCTTTTGAACTATAATGATAGATTACTGATTTTTCTGAAGATAGTGAATGAAATGTAGTTTCCCTTTCAAGGGGGAGGTCAGATTGAGGGAGGACAAATGGTGGGATCACACCTATAGTGCATAATGCAAGGGTATATGTCAGATCTATTAAGTATAGAGTATACATGTCTTAACACAATAATTAAGTAAACAAGATGAGGCATTTATTAACCAGTGTGATGTAAGCATTCCTAATTCTATATGAAATCAGCACATTGTACCCCATAAATGCATTAATGTATACATGATCTATGTGTTTATGATTTAATTTAAACAAAATTTAAAAAAAGAAAGAGAGAGAAGCACTGGGCAGCACCTGTGGCTCAAAGGAGTAGGGCACTGGCCCCATATACTAGGGGTGGTGGGTTCAAGCCCGGCCCTGGCCAAAACTGCAAAAAAAAGAGAGAGAGGAGCTTTGTGATCAGTGTTAGAATGTAACCATAACAACCATGGTTATGTTGAATGCAGGGAAGAAGAGAATCTTTGTACTTAACTATGATTATGGAAATTTGATCTTGGAAATATAGAATACTTGATGTGAAATTCATTGCTGTATTTTGAAATTAATGGTATGGAGTATTTAAAATTATGGTTATCAAAGAAAATAAAATATGCGTGTCTCTATGTTTACAAAAAATGTCATCTCAACCCTCAAGTCTTCCATCATAAATAGAGGGGGTTGAAATGGAGACATGTCATATGCAGTGACATTGAGTGAGAAAAACAAATATGTCTCTAGATTGTAATGCAAAAATTATATTACATTCCAATCTAGAACATGTACTAAGTAGAGGTATTTGACTGGAACTTCAACCTATTCCAATGCAATAATGAATTTTCCACACATGATTTCTGTTATATTTATTAAGTTACACTGTGTTTAATTAGGAGTCATAATTGTCATCTATTTTTATGTTTTCATGGTTTGGTTGCCACTGATCTATCTCTTCTTTTTGGATAAAAGAATTATAGAGATTGTTCTGGAGTTTGTTCAGATATGAGATAATAAACTCTAGAGATTGAACTCATTATTATTATTTTATTTATTTTTTTTTTTGCAGTTTTTGGCCAGGGATTGAACCCATCACCTCCGGCATATGGGGCCGGCGTCCTACTCCTTTGAGCCACAGACACTGCCCCTGAACTCATTAATTTTTAGTAATGATTGGTTTCATGAGAGTTGCACGTTTAGACATGGTAATCAAATTGAATGCAAAGTTTTAATAGTAGAGAGAACTTCTGCAAAATACTTACAGACTTGATGAAAAGTGGAGATGCAAGGCAAGCTATCCAACCATCCCTTCATATGATACCTTTCTTAGTTTTGTACATTTTTATGATACTTAGCAATTCTGTAAAGTTTCTTGTAACTATGAGAAAAAGGGCAAGGCCTTTGCAGAGAAGGTAGCCCAGATCTCTGACATTGCCATCAGAATGGGCTAATATATTATATTAGCCCTTTCAACCTTTGTGTGTATATGTAATTCTACAATACATATGCTAGAATAATCAATCTTTATTTTTATATTGGATACTTATTGATAGCTAAAAACATAATTGACATAAGTAGCAATTTTAATGCAGCTACCTTGTCATATAAACAATCTTTGTATAAAGAATATTTGATCTACTTGAGCTAATATGTAGCCTCCTGGGTGATTAGCCTTTAGAAGCAATTATCACTAGAGTACAAACAAGGCATGATGTCTTTACAATGTAAAGCCAATTTTCTAAAAATTGCTAGTTGGCATGTAAGGCAGAGGATCATTCAACCAAGAGTAGCCACTTTATATTAGCTCTTGCTCACTCCCACCATTTTCAACAGATATCAAGCACAAAAGGCATGCGACCCACCTTCAAAGTTATTACTGATAACAAGTTACCTAATAAATTTATCCTTACATGGTGAATATCAGTAGCTTTCCAATCACTGACACAAGTTTTCTTACGTGTCTGCTCATTATGCCAGTGCCACATTTTACCTTTAAATTATAAACTCACTCCACTGAGTTTACAGTATCAATGATCAAGGACTGAACAGGCCTTGTGTCACAAAGATCTTGTAAAAGTTTTCATTTAAGCAAATGACTCAGCATCACAGGAATGATTAGAACCTATTGTCTTAGAGTAGGCTTTATTGTTAACCATTTGAACCTTTTGATTTTGATTGCTTAAGAAAGCCACAGAAAACTAAGAAGGGTTAGCAATATAGTAAAAGAAGGAAAAAATAATGAAATAATCTTTAAAACTACATACAGGAAAGGAATTTGAGTAAGGTAATGGTACGTGGTACAAAGTTGAAGAAAAAATCATATATATCATTTCTTTTTGTTTTAATTTTTTGAAATTATTGTAAATGTATAAAGTTGCAAGGAGGATCTAGGTCTCATGGATTCTTCACCCAGGATCCCTCAATGGCAACATCTTGCCTAATTATAGATGTGACACTGGCACAATGTGTTTATATACTTCTCTATATTACTTTATCATAAATGTATATTTGGGTAGCCACTGTAACCATGATAACAAGCATTACAAAGGCATGCCTCCTGCCACTCCTTCATAGTGACACCCAACTCTACCTCTCCTCACCAACATTTGCAAATAGTGACCTATTTTCCATTTTATAGGGTTTTTTTAAATTCCAACAACATTTCATAAATAGAACATTCAAGTACATGACCTTTCGAGACTGGCTGTAATTCAATCCATCTACTGTAATTCTCTGGAAATATGTCTAGGTTGTTATATCTGTTAACAGTCACTTCCTTTTCATTGCTTAGTAGCACATCATGGCATGGATGTACCATCGTTTGTTTAGCCATGTACTTATTAAAAGGCATCTGAGCTGTTTCTACATTTTTAACACATTATTTTTGTTCTTTCGAGCAAAGCTGCTATAAACTTTAGTGTACAGGTTTTTGTGTGAATGTAAGTTTTAACTTTTCTGGGATGAATGTTCAGAATTCAAGCTCTATGTGAAGTGGAAGCTGCCTATTTAGCTTTTGAAGAAACTGATATTGTTTTCCAGAGTGGCTATACAAGTTTACATTCCTGCCAACAAAAAGGTGATCTAGTTAATGTGTTTTTCTAAACTCTCAACAGAATTTGGTATTGTTACTATATTTTTAGTTTTTTATTAAGTCATATACACATAGATCATGAATACATTTATGCATATGTGGGGTACAATGTGTCGATTTTTTTTTATACAATCTGACATGGTTACATAAAACAAATCAACCTGGCTTTTGCCTCATTTACTTGATTATTCTGTTAAGACATTTATGTTCTACACCTGACAGATTTGACTTGTACCCTTACAATATGCTCCATATGTGTGGTCCCGCCTTTTATCCTCCCTCTATGAAAACTACCCTCTCCACTCCCTTCCCCCTCTATTTCTCTGCTTCACCCTGGGGTATAGTTGTGTTCTATCTTTGATTAAAAAAAAAAAAGTGTGAGTAAGTATAAGTTGGTTTCATAGAAGTACTGAGTACGTTGGATACTTTTTCCTCCATTCTTGAGATTTTTAACTAGATGAAAGATTTAAACCTAAGACATGAAAGCAAAAAGATACTTGGAAAGGGTACAGGGTAAACACTTGAAGAAATTGGCCTGGGAGGAAACTTTATGAGGAGGAGCCCCAGGGCAATTGAAGCAATACCAAAAATACATTACTGGAATCTGATCAAACTAAAAAGCTTCTGCACTGCCATGAACACAGTAAGTAAAGCAAATAGACAGCCCTCAGAACGGGAGAGGATATTTGCAGGTTACGTTTCTGACAAAGGTCTGATAACCAGAATCCACAGAGAGCTCAAACTTACTAATAAGAAAAGAACAAGTGATGCCATTTTACTATGGGCAAGAGACCTGAACAGAAGCTTCTCTGAAGAAGACAGGCTCATGGTCTACAGACACATGAAAAAATGCTTGTCATCTTTAATCATCAGAGAAATGCAAATCAAAACCACTTTGTGATACCATCTAACCCCAGTAAAAGTAGACCACATAACAAAATCCCAAAACTACAGATGTTGGCGTGGATGTGGAGAAAAGGGAACACTTCTCCACTGTTGGTGGGAATGCAATCTAATGTGTTCTTTTTGGAAAGAAGTTTGGAGAAAACTCAGGGATCTAAAAATTGACCTGCTATTGGATCATGCAATTCTTCTACTGGGACTATATACAAAAGACCAAAAATCACTTTGCAAAAAAGAAATTTGCACCAGATTATTCATTGCAGCTCAATTCATAATAGCCAAACCATTGAAGAAACCCAAGTGCCCATCAACCCATGAATGGATTAATAAATGGTGTAATATGTATACCATGGAATACTATGCAGCCTTAAAAAGGTGGAGACTTTATCTCTTTTATGTTTACTGTATTTTTTAATTTTCTCCATCCTTATAGGCACATAGTGATACCTCACTGTGGTTTTTTTGTTTGTTTGTTTCTTTGTTGTTGTGGTGGTGGTGGTTGTATGAAAGGTCTTTATTGGTGGGGGATGCTGCAGAGCAGCATTAAGGAGGAGGGAAAAGAGGGAAAGAGAGAGAAATAAAGAGAAGGAAAGAGGGGGCAAGGGGGGAGAGGGGGCAGAGAGGAGGAGAGAGGAGAGAGAGTCTCATTGTGGTTTTAATATGTATTTCCCTGTGACTAATAATATTAAATATCTTTTCATGTGCTAATTTTTCATTTGTTATACTATATTGTGAAATGGCTCTTCATATCTTTTGCCCACTTTCTATTATGATTTATTTTTAACTGCTGAGTTTTGAGAATTTTTTTAATGTATTCTAGAGTCTCATTCTTTTTATTAATTTGTATTTGAGGTTTGTAAATATTTTTTCCCTGTCTATAGCTTGATTTTCATCTTCTTGACAAGGTTTTTTCACAGACCAAAACTTTAAGAGCACAATTAATTCATTTTTTAATGGACTGTGATTTTTGTATCAAAATTTGCTGGTGTTGTCCTCAGGACTTAGTAGCACTAACTAGTCTTCTTTCCACTCTCCCGCTGTCAATCTTTGGATGTCTAATGACCAGAGTGTTGTGTTTCATGTTATTATCAGGAGAAACAGGGAAACATGTCTACTGTGTCACTCCAGAAGCAGAAATAAATCTGCCCTAAATTTTTAAGGCAATTCCTCACAAAAATACATCTGCATGGTCTTTTTAAAAAGTTTATGATTCTTTGATAAACCTTAAAATAACTTGCATAGGAAAAAGGCTAAGAACCTGCCTTCTCTTCCCTCTGTCTAGTTCCAATGCGGCTATAGAAAATAAAGCATGAGAACTACTCGAACTACAAAGAGTTTCCATTTCAGTTAATGAGACTTTTATCCCCACGCTGGGTGTTACAGTGTTATGTGTGTCATTTTGGACTGATGTTGTTAAGAAGTAAGCCTATCATCCCCCTGCTTGCATACTTCTTAAAAGGAGACCCTTGAAGAATCATGTTGATATAGAAGACAGTTTGGTAATAATTTGAGTAACTAAATTGCCTCATAGAAGGTTGCCTACTGAAAATCTACACTGGAATGATACATGAGTGAGAAGGAAAATTCTACTGAGGTTTGTGTTAGAGTAGTCATCATTATTCTATTACAACACCTGCAGTAGTAATTGTAGTCAGTATCCATATCATTCTACAATTCTCACGTTTTGCTGATGAATCTCATACTCCTAAAAGTTGATCAGCATAGCAGCAAAACAGAAAGCATAGTTTAAAAAAAGTCTGAAGTTTCCTGTTTTGTTTAAATTATCTTGTCGTGTCTTCTATTTTTCTTAAACTAAATAGGCTTTCTTCTCAAAAGCCGTTGACAGAGTGGATGTACTTTGCACGCAACTCATTTTTATTGGCCATGTAAGCTAACGTGTAAGTAAACCTGTGTGAATAATATATAATACAAGAAAGAAGGCAAATTATTCTTAAGCATGTCTCAAGAAAATATAGAAAGTATTATCTTTTTCTCTACAAAATAAAACACGTCACAATTATTTTCTGCCTAATATCATATCCCATACTAACTGGCGAACTTGAAGTGAGGAAGCTTATAACCACCCCAGTTCTGTGGAGGTCTCTCTTTGGCTATTATATTCTAGAATAGAACCTGATGTTCAAACAATTTATTACCTTCCAGTCATTAAATACGAATGGAGGGAAGGTGTTTGTTCTAATATACTGGACTAATAGTGTTCATATTTAAATGGCTCCTCTTTTTCTCTTAAAGTAGCGCTCCATTAATATCACCTTTGGTTATATTGTTTTAGTCTGTTTGGCTGTAGGCTTGGTGTGACAGTCTTGCATCGATTCACATAATGAAAGACTATTTTTTTTTGATGCTGCAGGGGTCTAAAACTTCATGTTTAAACATAGACATTTTTGATGAAATATGAGAAAAATGAAGAGTAGGACCCAGAGACTTCAAATGAAGATTGGATATGAACTATGTTAGTATGTCTGAAGTTTTGTCTTTGATTAACAACATATATATCAGCTGCTTCCTAATTGTCAGAAATCGTGATTAAACTGACAGAGATTAAAAACTGATGTTCCAAAACTCCTTTACAATTAGTAATATTTGACAACTTGCTCTCAGAAAGTCAAATCCAACAGTATTACTCATATGCCTTTTATTAACCTTTTAATATGAGTAACACTTCTGTATTTAACATTTTATTATGGAAAATTTCAAAAGTGGTCACAAGCAGAATGAATAATAAAAAAAAAATTCCAGTTTCTCTCACTTGCTAGTAATAATTATCAATTTATGGTCAATATTCTTTCATTTTAATCTGCACCCATTTTTTCTCTTCTTGAATTAAAGTAAATCCTAGATACCACATTATTTAAATGTGTGGCTTAAAAGAATTAGAATTATGGTGAAACAAAGACATCAGTTAGAAAAAAGTTAAAAATACATGTTTATACATAAAGATATGTAGTGCACACTAATATCCAATTTTAATATATATACTTTTCCCTTCCTTAGGATCTTAATTGGGAATAATTATCAACTTGTCAATCTGTTTTAATTCTTTGTCACTGTGAACTTTACCGCAGCTGATTAGTAACATGTGAAGTTGAGAAACACATTACAAGACAACTCTTAGCCTCCTGGAGCTTGGGTAAGTAGACAGGGACAGAAAACTAGCCATGATAATAAACAGTAGAACAAATCCACTTTGATATTAAGGCAAGAGGGATCAAAAATTTCGACTCCTCATTTATTATCAGATCTTCTTAGCAATTTGTGTGTAGGTATTTACCTGAGGGTGAGTTATCTGTTCAAAATGTAGCAGGCACTGTCCCTGCCCATTCCTGGGAGGTACTACCCATGATATGTATCGAATTTATCTTAACTGAATAATGATATGCAGCCTCTGAATATAATTTTTAATTCTGATCTTTTGCTTTTATGATGCTGAAATTTGTAAACATAAGAATGATATATGCACAAATTAATTGCAAGAATGGACTAGGTGGTATATGATATTAAAGATAGCTTCACATTCTTCAGCATTTCTTCCACTGAAAAGTTGGGTCTCTGGCCTTTATTTTGGAATTCATGAAGGCTCCATGACAAATTAAACAAAAGGAATACAGAGAATGCGACATTGTTTATTTCTAAGCTGATGTTGCATGGGACTGGAAACTCCTACTTCCCTGCCTCGTAGAATATTGGTTCTTAGAACTCAGCAACTATCTAGTGAAGAAGTTCAAGCAGCCCCAAGAAGGAACTTATGGGAAGGGGAGCCTGAACCTTGCTGCTAAGCCCTGATAGGGTTCAGCCTGGATGCCTGCACCAATGTAAATGCTATTGGAACAAATCATCTTCTTCTGCCAAGTAGAGATACTCCTACATCCCAAACTGATTAAAGCATAGGTGAATTGTTTTAAATTGCAAGTTCAGGAATGAAATAATTGATTTCTATTGTTTTAAGCCACTAAATTTTGTTTATTGTACTAATTTAGATACTCTTGGGAAAATAAATCTCCACATGCATAACTTCAGGTAGCAGAATTTTTGAGTCTAGGACTGTTTCCAATATTCACTTTGTCAATTACCACGGCTGGGAGACCATCAAAGTGTTTGTTGAATGATCGATGCCCTCCGTGATGCCTCTACTAATACTATATGCTAGTCAAAATCCCTTATTGTTCCCCTATATATTTCATATTCCTCTTGACTTTGTGTTTAAGAAAAGTCATAGTATGTGTCTGATCTATTTTTAACCTCATATCACCTAGTGTCAAGCCTTTCTCTATGCAGGTTATGCAATCGTTGAAAATAAGAACCATGTTTTTCATCTCTTGAAGGGTAATATTTGTCACATAATCAATGTTTATTTTTGAATGAATAAATGATGTAACACTGTCTTTCTTAAGGCTTTTATTCAGTGAATCTATACAGGTTTTTTCCTACCTAAATAGAGCTCTCTGTCATAACTTTATGAACTCTAATCTATCTTTTTCAAATACAATTACTTACAAGTATATTATAATGAAAATGATCCATTTCTGAACAACAGTGATATATGTTGAAATAAAAACCAGTAAGGATATTGTAGGATACAGCTTCCCCTCCTGAGGAAAACAGTTTTTGCTACTTGCACTGAATCCTAAAGTACGGTGTTTTTAAAACAAAACTATCCAAACAAGTGAGTTGAAGAGAGACATAAACTTTAGTTTTTATCTCCCTAGTTATTTCCACTTAATGGCCAGTAGCTAGGAGCTAATAGACTGAAAAAAGAAAGTATATGTGACAGTTGACCAGAGACAATATCATTATTTTAACAAAGAATTTAATATAAACAGCTGTAAACCAAGTATTAGAAAACTGAAAAGCAAAAGGGGAACACTAAGATAGTAACTGCAGGACATAGCTACCACCACTAGGGTAGGAATAGGCTGAATTATTAAACTGTGCAAACTTGGACATGAGGACTCTGGTGCTGGGAGCTAGGTCTCTGCCTGAGAAAGAGCTCAGCAGGTTACTATTTGTTCTTCTGAGGGGAAAAGAGGGGGATTTTTCTGAAGATATAAAAAAAAAAAACTGGTCCAACTGTTGCTGCAGGAACAAACTGACACTGTCAGGGTACAGAAATGTCCCAGGTTTCACAGAAAGCAGAGTATCCCCTTCTTCTTCCTTTAGCATTTAAGTTTTCTGCAAGTGTTCTTTATCAGAGTCTGACAAGGAGCATGCTGAACATGTAGAAATGTTTCCCAGCACCCCAGCCATTGCCTCGTGGAGTCCAACGTAGAAGAGTTGTTTTAAAGCTGGAGGAAAATAGCTTACAACCAACCTTTTATGGATTAGTAACAAAATCATGGTTCAGTTTTGTCCTATTTCCATTTTCATTCACCAGGGTCTCTGTTTCATATATCTAGTCATTTAGTTCCCCTTTTTCAGAAAAAAAGATTGTATAGAGGAAAGGCATGGGATATTTTCCCCTAAGTAATGAAAGAAATGTGGATTACACTATAATAAACAAATGCACAATTACTCTATATGGATTTGGTAGAATTCAACAAGCTTGGAGTATATTAATAAAAAAAATTGGATGCAGATTCAGACAGAATTATAGTTAAATGTATGTATTTTATCTTGGCTGAACTTGAGATTAGAGTTGCCCTGAAGGTAGTGGCATAGGGGAAATGGAGTGACACACTGTCCCAAGGTGGGGCCAGTTCAGAATCCATAGAAAGAAGCACTAAACACCAAGGTAACCAACCAAAGCCTTTACTGGAGGAACCGACATAGAAAACACGGGAGAGTGTTCTTGGGCAGGCAGTGAGAGAAAGGGCCGTTCTAGGGATGCTGGCAACAGGTGGGTCAAGTGTGAAGTTTATATAAGGGTGTAAGGAATTTACCTCAGGTTTGGGGCTGGTTTCTTTCAGTGTTTTTGGAAACAACTTAAATACATATATCAGTGCCTGGGAATGTTCAAGTCTCTCTGTGTTTCTCCATTAGAACAAGAGAAAGAGCAGGTGTCCTGGAGATCTACAGCACAGCATATAAGTTTACTCTCACTTCTCAGCAATAGAGGTGGAAAAACAGTGCATAAGAAGGATAAAAGTAAAGGATAATATGGAGAAATACATAAGCAAACTAATTAACAAACCCATGGCCAAGTAGTATAAGAAGCAGGTAAGAAAAAGAACAAGACAGATTTGGATTGACAGGTAAGTTGAAAGGAAACCAAGAAACCCAGTGGAGAATCGATTTGTAAACCAATGAAAAAAACACATCCTTCGCCTAACATAAATAAATTTTCATTTTAATTCTTAAAATAAAAGAAAAACTGATCCAATTGTTGCTGCAGGAACAAACTGACACTGTTGGGATGAAGGAAGAAGCAGGTAAGAGAAAGAACAAGAGAAGGTCAAGAAAAAGTACAATGGCCTTGACATTGTCAGAGTATGCCTGCCATCCTAGCTCTGCGTGTCCGTTCCCAGAGGCTCAGGATGGTCTGCTTGTATTTAGAGGGTCTCAGCTTCGTGTTCCTTCAGTTTGGTCATCTGTAAGTCTGGGTATGTCTTCAGCACTTTTACTTTAGAGCAAAATCACATGACTTAAATTTATTACTTGCAGAATTTACTTGGCCTAAGGTACATTGTACATTTTTAATCTATTAGGTATTAGGATATTATTTTAAAAATGAGGAAGTCCAGAGCTAAGTATAGCATAAATTCTACAAATATATGCCACTTGAACAGCCCCCTTTCTTATTCATTATCTATCTGTCCATGGATCTTTATTTTTACATATGTTAAATTTATATATATTAACTCTTCACGTAGTAAGGATAATGTCTCTTTAAGTATGATGAGCCAGAACAAATTCAAAAAATAATGCTCTATATTTCCTAATTCAATTTTCTAGAAAGATCTTTAGGGCTCAGGAAATAAGAGTTTTGTTTGGTAACCAGAGCTACAGTAACCAAGCTTTAAAACGGCACACAATCTGCTTTGCAACAATGTTTGTGTTCTGCTTTACTCTTTCCACCAAGCGGGAGTTCAAGTTTTAATTTGATAAGATTGTTGCCATTCTTACTGAAGTTTTCCCCTGTGTGTGTTAATACTTTAATTTTCCTGCATAAAAATATTGAAAGAAGAATACATGTCTCCCACTTAGATATTTTCTTGGACTGCATAATTATGCCTCTAGTTGTTGAGATTTAGGCAGTTGTCTGTGAGAAGGGGCTTCAAGGGGAAAAGGGGGAGAACCTGGCCTGCTGAGTAAGAAGCCTGGAGAACACAGGGAAACATTACAGGGACACTGTGATCACCACTCAGAAATTCTCACCAAGGAAAAGGAAAAGAATGTGGGTCTGAGGTAACCCAGGTAATCAATGACCAATAGTAATGGACAAGGTGCCAAAGGTACAGAGAAACCAGTGACAGAGTTACAAATTTCAAATGGAGAGAGAGAAGATATTTATCCCCCTACACTGTCTTTGCGTGTGTGTGTCTCTCTCTCCCTCTCTCTCTCTTCTCATTCATGAGAGGGACCCACTTTCACCTCACTTTGGAAGTGCCCTAAGCTTTCTCTTTGTTCTTAGTTAAAATTTCTCTTTCTTATGCTAAACCTGTGCAAAGTTACTTTTGTTTTCTCTTCCCACTGCCTGGGTGGCTTTAGTTTTACTTTCCCTTCCCATTTGTTGGTGCTTTGGTTGAACTTTCTAGTTCCATTGAGTAATTGAACCAGGCCAAATGGGTTCAGGGAAGCAGCCCCCCAACCCCCACCCTCAACAGTCCGCATTCTCAATTCTTGGTATGCTCAGGGATGAAGGACGATCCAACTCCCCCAAAGCAAGGCAAGCAAAAGACAAAGTTCATTGGGGAAGAAGTTTACAGAGCAAGAGAGAGATACAGGTTTACAAAGCAAGACACCTTGCCACAGACAACAAAGGGGCCCTTATAATCCTGACAAAGAAAAGGCTTTGGTAATGGTCTGGGGCTCTGTTTTCTACAGTTGGGTTGCAGCCCTCATCAGTGGTTCAGACGTGGAAGGATGTGGATGGACAGGTAATGGCTTGATAATTTGCTCTATGTCCCTTCCAAAGCCTTTTATGCCTGGGCTTCCTGCCCCCAGGGAAATCCTCCTTCCCCCAGGTGTGGCAGTTAGTTTTTGGGAATGGGATTAAGATAGGATTAAGGTGGGACAGCACAAAGAGGGACCACCCTGTGCTTCTTCCCAGGTGTGACGATTGCTCCAGGCAGCCCCAAGTAAGACCCATTTTGTCGTTTTTTCCCTAGGAGAGCCAGAATTTTACCAACCCTGTTAGATAATTGCACAACTTTGTCTCCCTATCCCGATTATTCACTGAAAAGCTCAAACTTATGGCCCGCCCCTACGGCTCTTCGCATCAGACCAGTAACACCTTATTGGCTGTTCTACCATCCCGACACCTCCCCTAACCGAGTCTATATAAGGCGCTCTTGTCTTTTGTTCTCTCTCCTCTCTTCTCCTCTCTCCCCTGCCCCCCCCCGTGTGTCTTCTCTCTCTCTCTCTCTCTCTCTCTCCCCCCCCCCTTAATGCTGCTCTGCAGCTTCCCCACCAATAAAGACCTTTCGTAGAAGCCTTGGTGGTCTGTGAGTTTGTGCCAGTCAAGTGCCCCCTTTCAAGTACTTAATAATAAAGTGTTAAATATTATTAGATAAGCCAGATATTAAATAATAATTACTTCTTTAAATAATGAATCATGGAATATTTTTAAATGCCAACTTCTACTAATTTTAGTAAGACTATGTCTATGAAATTTGGAGGTAGTTCACTAATACAACAAATATCAGTTCTCAACAATAAACAATATTAGAGAAAGTAAGTCGATTCTCAAAGACAGCACATAAAACCTTGTCTAACAAATACCCAACAACTATAATACACTTAACATTTCACTCTGCATGTGTTAGAGAGATATGTCATTCCATGGTACAGAATTCTGACTAAAAACCATCTGTTTCTGCTTATGTTTTATAGTATAGAAAGTTTCTATACTATGAAAATAGCTATTTGTTCCACAAAATGTACAGCTGATTTATCTGAATGTGGCTGGTCCTTAAATTTGACATGCCAATTGAGACACAATCAGAGAACAAAATATAGAATTGGATATACCAGCAAAACCATTGCATAAAAATAAAATGCAGAAGCCTTCATGTATCTCCTAATAGAAAGATGAAAATTAGAGGTGCAGAAAATTATGTTTATAAATACCAAGCATAACATAAGCTTTAGATGATCCACATTGAAAAGGTATATTGATATTGATTTTTAAAAACATTCTGCTTAAAAAACAAACAAAAACCTGCCTGAGATGGATTATTCAAACCATTTAGTATAGGAATTTTCCTGTGTTCCATCCAGGTATAAGGAATGCCACCACCCCAGCTGTAAAGGACCTTAATTTCTTCACTGTCACTTCTCCATTTCACAAATGAGGAAACTAATGTGTCCACAGGAAAACACAGGAGAAAAGTCCCAATTAGGACTTGGGCACTAAAACTTTATCTCCACAGTGTCACTAGAATTTTTCTCTCTGCAGTGGGTTCTTGGTCTTGAGATTCAAGAGTGAAACTGGGGACCATGGAATAAGTGACAGGACAATGTTTATTTACAGAGACAAACAGGAAAAGTAACAGAGCCTCTGGCAGCAGAAGGGCCTGTTGTCTAGGGATTCATCTGCTGCCCGCAGCAGGGGGGCTTGGGAATTCACGCCTGGAGAGGTCACACTCGGCCTGTGAAGGTCTAGCTTAGGGACAGCCAGTTCTATGTTATTAGTAAAAGACACGTGAATCATGCTTGGGGGTTCTTCAATTTTTAACTTAGTATTAAACTCAGTAGTGAAGAAAGAGTATTATAGAAGGTTCTAGAACAAGTTTTTTAAAATACTATTTCCCAACTGCTGGTAGAATATTAAGGAAGCATACTAAGTTTGTTGATCCTGTGCTTCACTTTCAATATGACTGAATTCATTAGCAAATGAATGCTGTGGTTATAGTCTCTGTCTCAGGGGAGCAGTAGGGTGTATGCTTTCCACTCCAGGAGGAGCCATCCAGACAAGTTCCTGGTCTGGCTGCTTTTCTCTCATCTGCTTGCCCAGGTCTAGCAAATGGGGGTCCCTGTCAAGCTCTGAAAGGGGGAATCCTGTGTCAATGGTTCCAGACCATTGTTCTCATGAAAATCATTTCCTTAGTGTCTGCATATGCTCTGTCAACTTTCACCCACAAGTAGTTGCTCACACTAAGCTCCTTCAGAACTCCAACAGAAATTCTTTTCATCAAACATTCCCCTAATCCAACTTTCTCCAAAAATCCAGATTAAATTTGATAAATTCTAGGAAGCTATTCGTGATCACTCACACATGTTATAAAATCCCCAGTCTTGAGGGGTGCCTGTGGCTGAAAGGAGTAGGGCTCTGGCCCCATATGCCAGAGGTGGCGGGTTCAAACCAAGCCCCAGCCAAAAACTACAAAAAACAAAACAAAACAAAGAAAAACCCTGCTCTTTGATCATTGAGATTTACTGTTTATAAATGTATATAAAGATGATTAATAAGTACACTGGTTTCATACATTATATAAAGCTCACTAAGTAGTTAATTTAATTATAAAAATTATAAATAATATGAGAATTTAACCAAGGCAAACATCTGGAATTAGCCATCATTTTCACTTCTTTAAGGCTTGGGTGAATATTTACTTTCCGTTTTCTAATTGTGATGAACTGGTGAACTTCTATGCCTCATGCTAATTTGAACATCACAATGATTAGAACAATAAGCATCAGATTTGAAAACTCCTTCCATGAAAACTGATAGTATTAAGTACAAATTTATGTGATTAAAAAATACATGCAATGGTGCTTTCTGTTCTGATTTTTAATTGATCGCTTTATACCTCAAGTAGATCTCAGCGTCCGTAACCTTCACCCCCAAATCCTCTTAAGCCTCCCCAATAACCACACTACTCACAGTGCACACTGAATGATTTCACCACCTTTATGTCTTCCCCAGCCTCTACCACCCCCTCTTCATTGTTCACTCTTAGTGGGTAACCTTCATTTTTATTTGTGAGAAATATAAGCTCCAAGAAGAAAATTACGACATCTTTTTACCATCCCACTGCAAACCCTCCTGCTGATATGTAAGAGCTGTATCTTGTCCTATCTAGACCAACCCTTCCACTTGTGAATGGATTTCCACCTTCTCTTATCTTTCTAAAGCTTACCTCCTGAAATTACTTCTTCTCTCTCTTAGGACATCAGTTTCCCTCCATCCAATCATTCCCACCAGGATGGAAACTTGAAATTGCTTCCATTTATTCACAGCATAACCTTAACCCCCTGCTTCTTCCATTTGCCACCTCATTTCTCTGCTCATTTTAATAGCTATGCTCCTTTAAAGAGATGTCTGATCACCGCCTCCTCCTTCTCATCTCTCACAAAGCTCTCTAATGAGGGTTTTTGCACTGTCACTGCACTAAAATCACTTTCCTCAGATCTCTGAGCACCTTCTTTTCCTCAAATCTCCATGGCCTAGTGTCTGACTATTCTTCATTCTACTCAGACCATCAGCAGTGACACAGGGAATCACTGCTCAGCTGTCGTGGCTGTTCCCCTGAAAGCCCGTTTCTCCCTCAGTCTGAGGCAGTGTACCTGCCTTCCTTCCAGCCCCTCCAGAAGTTCTTCCCCAGCCTCACTTGCTGCCTCCTCCTGTGTGTGTCTAAATGCAGGATCGCCCCGGAGTCAGTTTTTGGCCCTTTCCTTTCAACCCACACTCCCTCTCTTTGTGATTTCGTGCTGCACTGTGGCTGTCAATTTAACAGATTACAAAATGTTTCTCTCGGCCTGTCTCCGTGGGTGCTATGCCACATCTTCAATTCTCTATTAACATGCCCAATCACATCAAAATTCGCATAAGCAAAATAAAATGTCTGAATCATGATCACCCCTACCCTCAAAAACTGCTTCCCTTCCCAGTCTTTCCAGCTCAGCATATGAGCATTTGAGCGACATACCAAGACATACACATCATCCTTTATCCTTCCCTTCCCCATGCACTACATTCAATCAGGAAAAGTATTTGCACAACACACCTGGAATGGGACGCTTTCCCCATCACGTGTCACTGGCAATACCTTCCAGACGGGTCTCCCTGCTGACTCGCTCACCCCCAGCACAAGCCGCCCTCCAAGTAGCATATAGGGACTCACCGAAGAATGCAGAAGAGACTCAGTTACACAAACCCTCCACCAGCTTTCAATTATACTTAGGATAAAATACAACTTTTCACACCCATCGTGATAAGCCTCTGCCTGCTTCTTCAGTCTCGACTTCTCTTGTTCTCATTTCCTCTAACACAAATCCAGAGCTTTTTTGTTTATCCACAAATTTTGTATACACCTTCGTGCTAGAAATTCTACCTTTAGCAATTTTTTGAAACAAAAAAATATAACAGATAATAATGTTGGGTTTCTAAACATATTCATTGTAGGACTATTAATAACAATATGTGAATCATTAAAATGACACGAACAATGTGAAATGTTCGTAATAGAGTGTCACAGAGTAAATGAAATATTAAATTCATGAGCAAATTTATGGAAATGATAATGTACACTTTATATTATTAAGTGAAAAAAATATAGAACATTTTATACAGTGTAACCCCAAAACTATTAAAAATCTTAAAATCTAAGTAAACATATATGAAAAATAGAATATATACATGAATATGTTAACAGTAATAACTTTAGTATGGAGAAAAGTTAACTTTTATTTAACTTAATTTTCATTTGAGCTTATTTGTTTAATGAAATTCCCTCCATGATAACATGTATTGTTTGGTAAATAGAAAAAGTGTATATGTATAAAATATTAAGAATTACAATTACAAGGAGATTATGAAAGCAAGACCATTTGATCAAGCTGTCATGTCCCTATTCTATGAAATTCATAGGACATGTATTTTCAAAGGAACTAGGACCAAGGGTGACGGTGCTTGGTGCTTTGGGCTCTGTCTGGTTCCAACAGAGAGGACAGTGTGTGGGTCCATCCAATAGTGCAAAAGCCTAATAGTGAGAATTAAAGAGAAGTTGATACAAAGGAGATCTGAGTTGTCTGACATCTGCGGATGTCATAAAGAAGGTAAATATTGACCATTTTGGATCCCCAGAGCTCTAAAAGGCAAGGGTAAGGGGTAGTGGCATTCAAAACTTCCAGAAGGTAGGACTGGGGACATAACAGAGCAAGGAGACGTTCCCTAGGAACCCCAGCACAGGAGCACAGGCTGCGTGTAGGCCTCAAGTTCAGGGACAGAATAGGCTTTGTATAACCCCCGGATTCCTGCTATTGCAATGTCAACAACCACCTTGTCTAAGCACAGGTGAACTAACAACAGGAGCAGAGCGGCCACCTGAACAGGGTTCACAGGGCCTTAGAGCCCCTCAAAACAAAAGATCAGAGCAATAGGACTTAGATTATTTTCAAAAGGGGCAAAATGAATTAAATAAATTACTCAACTTTCAAGTACAGCATTCCTCCAAAAAAAGGAAAGAAAAAAATTTTTAAAGATAATGAACCAAAAAGCTTTTCAAATTGCATTGATAGTTGTATGTTTGCTGTAGTTTAAAAAGCACACATTCATCTCCTCAAGGTTTCCAGGGATTAGGAATTCAGGTTGGGGTAATGAACTCTGCAGTGAAGGTGTCTGCTGACCTCTGCTCTCATCTGGAGATGCAGCCGCCGCAGACACATTAAATGTGAGGGTATATGGGGGCACACCGCCTGTGCGGAGGCACAGCAACAACTTGGACTCAAACAAATGCAAACAATCTAACCTAATCATCCGTGCCCTCATATTAATTTAAAATAAAAAAAAAATTGTTTCCTCCAAGATATAGAATTTGGGACTGGGCCGCATGCTGGCTATTGACTGGAGCCTACTTCTGGTTCTCACCATAGGCCTCTCCAAACTGGCATTTTCCATCTTCAGGGCCATGAGGAGTGACAGTCATCACCATTGTCATGTTCTATTGATAAGAAATAATCCCCAAGTCCTGTCCACATGCACAGGGCTCTGGATAGTCAGTGAACATCAGATGGCAGGTTTGGGCTGTTACCTTAGAGCAGTGGTTCTCACCCTTCCTGATGCCGCGATGTACTTGCGTTGTTACAAAGGGGTTGCGACCCACAGGTTGAGAACTGCAGCCTTAGAGTCTGTCTGCCTCACAACCTCAATCATAAAAACCGCAACAAAATTAAAAGAAATGGGCCATTATTGTGACCTATAGTGAAAAAGAAATGTATCAATCAGAGAGCAAAAATTAAAAGAGATTAAAACCAAGAGGGGAAAAGTAAGAAAACAGAGTGATGGATCTGGGAGAACTAAGGCATAAAAACCTGGGGTTTAGGTGCCAAATGCACACAACACAGACAGGACATGGAAGGGAGTAAAGACACGGTAATCAAATAAATAATAGAATATAATTCCACTTGATGGAAACATATAACAAAAATGTTGAACCCAGGGTTTCCTAGAGTTCTAATCTGTATGGGGAAAAAACACACATTATGACATTTTTCTTGAGTATGGAACAACTAATCTGACTTTTCCAGTCTTCCTTTAGAGTAGTCATAAATAAATAATTTTAAGTAATAAACTCTGAGAGGTAGGAATGCATGCCTCTAATAGCCTGGCTCTGGGAAACTTACGAAAGTGCTTTAACTTCTATTTTTACACACAGAGTCCATAGAATGGAAACAATCCCTGGGGCAACTTTATAATGTCAGGAAGCACGATGTCTCCAGCTTTGTTCTTTTAGCTCAAGATAGCTTTGGCCATGGAGACAATTTCAGGTCTCATATAAATGTTAGGATTGTTTTTTTCCATTTCAGTGAAAAATGTCAATGGAATTTTGATAATAATTACATTGAATCTTTACATCATTTTGAGTAATATGGACATTTGAACAATAATAATTCTTCCAATTCATGAACACAGAATACATTTCCATTTATTTGTGTGTTCCTCAATTTCTTTCATCATTGGTATATCATTTTCAATGTGTGGGACTATACCTCCTTGGTTAAAAAAAATCCCTAAGTAAATTTCTGATGCAATTATAAATAGGATTTTTTTCTTGATTTCTTTTTTGAACAGTTCATTGTTAGCATATAAAAATGGACTAATATTTGTGTGTTGCTTTATGAATGGCCAACAGATAAAATATAATAAAACACTCAACATCTCTAATCAGCAGGGAAATGCAAATTAAAGCCACAATGACATCCTGCCCCCAGGCCTTTCAGAATGTTTATTATCAAGAGGATGAATAATATAACAAATGTGCGTAAGGATGTGGAGTGAAGGGAATCTTTGCACACTGCTGATGGGAATGTGAACTTGATCCGCATTGTAGAAGGAATACATATGGTGGTGTCAATATTCTTTTAAAAGGTGTGCAGTGGTAACACATTGTTCACTTTGTTGTTTTGATTTGCATTTGCCTAATGACATATAATCTGGAGCATTTTTTCTGTCCTTATTTGCTTCCTGTATCTCTTCCTTTGGTTCTTAGTTGATTAAGGTCTTTGGCCCATTTCTCAGTAGATGAGTGTTCGTGTTTTTATTGTTTAATTTTAAGAGTTTTTTAATGTATTTTTAATAACAATCCTTTATCAGACTTGTTTTTGCATGTATTTTCTTCCAATCTGTGGTTGTCTTTTTACTTTCCTGATAGTGCCTCTCTAGAACAGATGTTTTTTTTTGTTTGTTTGTTTGTAGTTTCTGGCTGGGACTGGGTTTGAACCTGCCACCTCTGGCATATGGGGCTGGCACCCTACTCCTTTGAGCCATAGGTGCCACCCTGGAACAGAAATTTTTAATTTTAATGAAATCCAACTTATTCAATTCTTATTAATTCATGGATCATATTGTACTTAAAAAGTCATCACCAGGGTGGCGCCTGTGGCTCAATTGATAAGGCACTGGCCCCATATACTGAGGGTGGTGGGTTCAAACCTAGCCCTGGCCAAACTGCAAAACAAAAAAATAGCCGGACATTGTGGCGGGCGCCTGTAGTCCCAGCTACTTGGGAGGCTGAGGCAAGAGAATCGCCTAAGCCCAGGAGTTGGAGGTTGCTGTGAGCTGTGTGATGCCACGGCACTCTACTGAGGGTCATAAACTAAGATTCTGTCTCTACAAAAAATAAAAGTCATCACCAAACTCAACATAATTTAGAATTTCTCTTACATTATCTTCCTAGAGTTTTATAGCTTTGTGTTGTACATTTAGGTCTGCTATTCGTTGTGAGTTCATTTCAAGGCCATTTCAAGGCTATCCTCACAGAATGAGTGAGTTCATGCAAGGCCTGTGTCTATATTACTTTTTACTGCGTGTAGATGTCCAGTTGTTCTAGCACTGTTTGTTAAAAGATTCTTTTCTTCATATTCTTGCTTTTTCTTCTCTATGTTTACCAAGGTCTACTTCTGGGCTTTCTGCTCTGTTCCACTTACCTAATTATCTATTCTTTCACCAATACAACACTGTCATGATTACTGTCACTTCACAGTAAGTCTGGAAGTTGGGTAACATTTGTCCTCCCACTTTGCTATTCTTCAGTATTGGGCCCTCTATCCTGGGTCTTTTATCTCTTTGTATAAACTTTACAATCAGTTTGTCAGTGTCCACAAATGAATTTTCTGAGCTTTGGATTGGGATCTCACTAAATGTATAGATCAAGTTGAGAAGAACTGGCATCTGGACAATTTTGAGTCTTCCTATTCATGATCATGCAATGTACCCACCTTTATTTAGTTCTCCTTTGATGTACTTCATCAGAGTTTTGGAACTCGTGCCTAAGTATTTCATTTGGAAGAGACGTCAATATAAATGATGTGTGTTCTTCATTTCAAATTCCACTTATTCATTGCTGGTATACAGAAAGGTGATTGTGTGTTATTGACTTACCTGGTATCCTGCAACCTTGCTATAATTGCTCATTGGTTCCAGAACTATTTTTGTCAGTTCTTTCAGTTTTTCTTCACAAGTGATCATGTCATCTATAAACAAAGACAGTTTTCTTTCTTTCTTATCAATCTGTCATTCATTTCTCGTTTTTCTTATTGTATTAGCCAGGACTTCTAGTGCAATGTTGAAAACCAGTAGTGAAAAGAGACATCCTTCCCTTATTCCTGATCTTAGTAGGAAAACTTCTGGATTTTCACCATTAAGCATTATGTCAGCTGAAGGATTTTTTTAATTGTTCCTTATCAAATTGAAGAAATTCCCCACTATTGCTAATTTACTGAGAGTTTTCTGAATCATGAATGATTGTTGGATTTTTTCAAATGATTTTCCTGCATCTACTGATAATATCATATGATGTTTCTTCATTAACCTGTTGATGTGATAAACAACTTGTTTTTTGAATGCTAAACCAGCCTTGCATACCTAAAATAAATCCAATTTGATCATGGTATATAATTCTTTTGTTCTGATGGGTTTAATTATCTAATATGTTGTGGATTTTTGAATCTATGTTCGTGAGAGGCATTGGTCTATAGTTTTCTTTTCTTGTAATATCATTTTCTGATTTTGGTGTTAGACTGAGGCTATCCTCACAGAGTGAGTGAGGAAGTACTCCCCCCTTTGTTTTCATCAGTAGAAAGAGGTCGTAGGGAAATGGTAAAATTTCTTCCCTAAGTTATTTAACATGATTCAGCAGTGATCACTGTGATTCTGCTTTAAAATGTCATCAATTATTAATTCAATTTATTTAATAGACACCAGCTATTTTGATTGTCTTATTTTTCCTTGTGTGAGTTAGGCAGATTGTGTCTTTTAGAGAATTAGTTCATTTCATCTAGATTATCACATTTTTGAGCATATCGTTGTTCATATTTCTTTATTATCCTTTGAATGCTCATTAATGTCCATTAATGTCCATTACTATCCATTGAATGTCCATACCCCATCATATTTCTTTAATATCCTTTGAATGCCCCTTACTGTCCACTTAATGATATTTCTTCATCATTTCCAATGTTAGCAATTTGTGTTCCTCTCATCATCTTCTTCTTCTTTTTTTTTTTTTTTGAGACAGAGTCTCACTGTGCCACCCTGGGTAGAATGCCATGGCCTCACAGCTCACAGCAACCTCAAACTCTTAGGCATAAGCAATGATCTTGCCTTATTCTCCCAAGTAGCTGGGATTACAGGCGCCTGCCACAATGCCTGGCTATTTTTTGGTTGTCATTGTCATTTTTGTTTGGCAGGCCTGGGCTGGGTTCAAACCCACCAGCTCCAGTGTATGTGGCTGGCGCCTTAGCCACTGAGGAACAGATGCTGAGCCCTTTTTTATCTTCTTGACCTAGATCAAGGCTTATTGACTTTAATAAGTTTTTCAGAGATCCAGCTTCTGTTTCCATTGATTTTCTTTATTTGTTTCCTATTTTTAATTGCATTCATTTCTATTTTATTATTTCACTTCTTCTGCCTATTTTGGATAAAAGTTTCTCTTCTTTTTCTAATTTCCTAAAGTGGAAGTTTAGACTGATTAGAGATACAAAATTCTGGGTCAGTGGGGGTTTTGTTGTTGTTTTTGTTGTGTGACAACACTCAGTATTTCACTTTCTTCTTTTCTTGCGTACATAGCTTCTAAAGATATATCAGATATAATTACTTTCTTTTCTGTAAGTAGACATGTGTTTTTCTCTGGCTTCTTTCAGAATTTATTCTTTACAGTTGGTTTTCTATAGTTTTGTTTCATTTTGTGTTTTGAGACAGAGTCTCACTATGTTGCCCTTGATAGACTGCTGTGGCATCACAGCTGACAGCAACCTCAAATTCGTGGGCTTAAGTGACTATCTTGTCTCAGCCTCCCAAGGCCTACCGTTGCCCACCACAACACCTGGCTATTTTTTGTTGCAGTTGTCATTGTTCTTTAACTGGCTTAGGCCAGGTTTGAACCCTCCAGCCTCAGTGGCTGGTGCCGTAACCACTGTGTGATGGGTGCCAAGCCAATTTTCTATAGTTTTAAAATAATATGCTCAAAAGTAGAGTTCTTTGGCATTTATTGTGCTTATTGATTTCTATTCTTCATGCATCTTTGGTTTGGTGTCTGACAACAAGTTGTCAGAAATCCTTGGGCATCCTTATTTTACATGTTTCTTCTATTTCTTTTCCTCTTTCTTCTCCTTCTTGTGTTCTTATTACTAGTATGTTACAACATATGTAGCTGTTCCACAGCACAAATAATTTTGTTCTTGTTTCTTTCAGTCTTTATGTCTTTGCTTTTCAGTTTTAGAGGATTCTACTGATATATCCTCCAGATCAGAAATTCTTATCTTAGCAATGAACACCCTATTAAAAGGCCTATCAAAGGTATTTGTTATTTAGGTTATAATGTGATCTCTAGCTTTTATTTTCTTACATCTTTCTTAGAATTTCCATTTCTCTGATTACACTGCCCATCAGTTCCTATGTGGTCTACTTTAACCATTAGCATACTTACCATCTTAATCATAATTGTTTTAAATTTCTTCTCATAAAATCCCAGCATCGCTGGGATTTGGATCTAATGCTTTATCTGTGTCTTCAAACTGTGTATTTCATTTCATTTTATTTTGTCTTTTAGTATGCCTTGTAATTTTTTTCTTGGTTATTAGATATGATGTACGGTATAAGAGGAACTGTTCTAAATGTGCCTTTATAAATGTGGTGGTAGGGTGGGCTGGGTGAGAGGAAGCATTATATAGTCCTATTTTAGGTGGTTAGAAACATCTCTTTTGGGGAAAGAGGACAACAGCTGAGGCCCCAGGCTGCCTCTCACCTTAATTTTGTCCAAGTGATTACTCATAAGTGTGGAGGAGATACCCTACCAATTTACCAGTCAGAATTTAGTGTCCCAACTATAAAAGGGTATAGAAGATTCTCTACCCTAACAAGAAGTATAATAGAGTCTTGAAGGTGACCTAAAACAGCCTTCAGACTAATTATCATATCATGTGCTCCACTCCTATGGTTTCTCAGAGCAAATCGTAGGACATCTACCTGTGCAGTAAGACTCTGGTTCCCAGGTGACCTCTGAATCACGAGGTGGGCCTGACCCAGGTGGTTTAAAAGGGAACCCCCACCAGGTAGGCATCTTTGCCTCTTTGCCTACTTGCCCTGGCAGTGAAGGTCCATTTGCTGTCTATGGCAAGCGTATCTTGCTCTGTAACCCTATATCTTGCTCTTATTCTATAAATCTACCTTTCTCTTCCTCCATAAACTTTGTTTCATACTTGCTTTACTTTGAGGTGTCTTGCCAATTTTCAACTAAGAGCACACTAAGAACCAAGGACCCAGGCAGCTGCCTGAAATACATTTTATGACACATGCAGCTGGCCTTGAAACCTAGCACTAGAATTAGTTCTGAGTCTTTCAGTAAGTCTGTGCTCGTGGGCTGTGACTTTTACCAGTGCTTCCCATTTTTTCTCTCTCTCTCCTTTTCCCTTCTTCCATATGCAAAGCTAGAGTGGGCTGGACTTGGGTATTCTCCTTCTTTCTGGTCAGTTATTTTCTGATAAAACCCCACCATCATGTTAATTTCATCTGAGGGCAAAACTTAATAAGAACTGAGCAGCCCAGCATATCTCAAATGGTTCATTTTCCTTTTCTCCTGTTGGAAGCAAATGGGGATTTTTCTCTGTATTTACTGAGAGAACCTTGTAGAGCTCCTGAAGGTAAAACTCACAAACTTTTAGGAACTCTAATTCTCAGGTTTGTCAACATCCAGCCTCGAACAAGCCATCAATTACAGCTCAGGATTTCCTCTTCCAGGACTGGTTTCTACTCCAGTGTAGTATGGTTTCTTTATCTACTTGTCTGTCTCTCCAATTTAGGGAACAGTAGGTTGCCTTATGTAAGATCTCACTTCTCTTATTGACCTAATTAAAATTATTGATTGTTATTTTTTTTAATTTTTGGTTTTGTTTTACTATTAGGAAAGAGTGGCAATTTTTAAGGTCCTTATGTGTGGAAGCTGACCAAGTGACTTTTGATATAAATTAAATTTTCTATATATCTGGCCATATCCACTTTTCTAAGATTTTTTATAGAAAATAAATAACCTTTCAATATCATCATCTTCATCAACAAATTGATGAAAACACACTTCTTAAAAGATTCATGAGAATAAGCATTTATACACTTTCTTTATTCTTACACAAAAGATAAAATTTAGGCAACTTAAGCTATTCTTACTGGTAAAACACACCTTCAAGGACCTCATTTGGTAAACTACAGATTATCTGTATTGTGCTTCAAAGCCACAATCTTTTAAACTTTTAATTTTGTCATTTCATAACTAAGTCAAAAGATATTTTATAACTTAGTTGTAACAGTCAACAACTAAAGAAATGTGTAATAAAGGTGTATAAAACTGAGAATGGAGAAGAATGAAAAGTATTTGTTTTCACAAAAACTACAGTCTTTTATAGAAAACAGGTGTGGAGGAAAATATTACACATAATAATCTTGTTATGTTTGATATAAGGCTCCAACTGTCCAATTCAACTGAATATCTGAACAGAATTAAGAAAAGAAAGATTAATGGTTGTCTAGGATGAACTATAACTTATCTTTAGATATTATATCTAATTAATGATTATGCAACTTTTACTATAAAAGGTAAAAATAGAGGAATATTAGCTGACATGCATAGATAATTTCTCTTTTACTTTTCTTTCTACTTTTTATTGAAGTGGTCATATTGGCAAAAGATGAAATTTTATTGTAACTAATGGAAGAAAATTATTTTATTTCTGCCATGCATATGACACATTTTGCATTTGTAGCCAAATAAACATAAAACATGCCAGGAGTCCAAAGCTCTGTAATGAAATTGAAGGTGAAGAGAAAAAAGCGAAGACAATCTCTACCAGGAAGAGAGAGAGAAAATGAACAGCACTCACCAAAGCAGAAATGTCATTAGAAAACATTTGGCAACTAACATAAGCTGTAAACTCACCTAGAATAAGGATTAATAGTATCTTCAGAATCAAATTTCCACACAATTTAATTATTTTAGTGGTGTCTTTATAGTAAATTTTAACATTCAGCCTTTGAATAAATAATATAAACATTTTTAAGCAAAGACTTTTGTAAGAATTGACTAGATTTTATCTGCCATATAAAATGCCTGTTATTAAATTCTAAATAACACTTTTCTCATTTTTCTGTATCTTATCTTTTCATCATCTTCTCTGCAAAATGGCTATGAAATTTCATTCCTTTGTCTTTTCTAAGATATCTTACACTCCAAAACTTTTGTTTCTTCAACTGATTTTTATTCTTCCTCCTTCAATAGATATTTTATTTTTATTTCATTTAAGTATTTATTCCCCATTGGAAAAAAAATAACCATTTGGATAGGGATCAAATAAAAGATAGAGAATTAAAATATATAGTTAGATGTATTGATTATACATACTAGGTCTTTTTTTTTTCTACTGTTGGGGATTCATTGATAGTACAAACATAGTAAGTATTTTTAATTGTACTTTTTCAGGTACTTAATTACCTAGTGAAAAATATTTGACTTATTTCAGGTATTAAGACCTCACAACAAAAACTACTATTTATTTACTACTATAAGCATGCCAAATGCCTCTCATTTACTTGGTACTTAATTGGCATTAGTAATTCAATTATCACATTAATCATAAAAGATGTACAATTTATAACTATTGTTTAAAATTGAACATAAAGCTTTGACAAGCTTATTAATCTGTCCAAGTAACACAACTCAGTAGAAAGTTAGAATTTAAACATTCTGTCAAGTATATGCTATTCTTTGTAATCTGTTTTACCTCTACAAGGAAAAAAATATGCTCTAAAAAAATATGCTAGTTAGACAGTGAGGAATTCTGACTCTTTTATAGGGACACTGGTGGGTGCTCTCCCTTGGTGTTGCCTCAAGCAATTGCCCTACCTTGGAAGAAGGACAAGTCAGGCTCTCTGTCCTGGTGCTGCTCCACCTTGATCACACCCCAAGCAGCTGCCATACCAGGATGAAGGGGGAATGCCCCATGGGCCAGGCAGCCCAGGCACAATAGTATCTGAAGAATGACCTAGAGTAACTGTCAAGTGTGGGGACGAGATGTGAGATTTGTGTTTCCAGGTTCCTAGTACTAAAGAAAAGTTACTGGTACTAAGCTGATGGAATAAATGAGCATGCCAACCAAATACAAGTAGGCAAAGTGCAAAGTTCATTAAAGCAAAGAATGTTCTGGAGAAGGAATGAGTCTATCCCTACAAATGAAGGAGACTCCAAGTTTAACTAGATTTTTTCCTTTTATGCTGATTCCCTAATTCTATATTAAGTGGGGGAGAAAATATTCAGGATTTTTTTTTCCCAGAAAAAGGTGGGGAATTCCTGGAATTCTGGAGTCTTCCCCTTTTATCTTGTAAGGAAATTTTTGAGGATTGCCATTGTATTTGTAAGCTATTCATGGTGCCTGGTGGGTGTGATTTTTACTATGTAAATGAGGTTAGGTCATTTAGGGACAGTTACCTCAACTGTATATATACTCCAAAGTCTTCTTTTGTGGCCTTGATCATTTCTCCACTTTGTGGTTACTCTACCTCTTTCTGATTGGTCCATCCCCTACGATAGATCAAACATCTGTTCAGTCATTGGACACCCGCTTTACATGTCATCAGTTCCTTCTTGGATGCCTCCTCTGGTTAGTTTGTTCTTCCCGTTGTAGACTAAGAATCTCTTTGTGCCATCTGCTCTTCTCCCCACTTCCTCATACCTAACATAACCTAAGGCTAATTACCATGTCATTAGTGGTCCATCAAAGTTGTTAAACAGTGTCATTTGAAACATAAGGAGAGCTTAATCCAGACATTATAAAATAAGACCCTAGAACTTAACAAGACCCCAGATCATCTTGTTACAACAGGAGGTCTTTTGACTGTCTGCAGTGAATCTATTGTTCTCGTGGCTTATAAATCTATATTTCTGTCCCTCAATAAACCTCATTTTGTGCTTACCTGACTTTTGATGTGTCTGATCTTTCTTCAGCCAAGGACACACCAAAAACTGAGGATATTACTAAAAATTGACTTTGCTATACCAGATTTTTTCTGGTTCCATATGAAATGAAGAACTATTTTTTCCAGTTCTTGAAAGTATTTTGGTGTTTTAACAGGGATTTCATTGAATCTGTAGATTGCTTTGGATAGTATAGACATTTGAACAATGTTGAGTCTTCTTAACTGAGAGCATGGTATGTTCCTCCATTTGTTAATGTTTTCTGCTATTTCTTTTCTTGAGGTTCATAATTCTCTTTGTATAGATCTTTCACCTCTTTTGTTAGGTATATTCCTAGATATTTCATATTCTTTGAGGCTACTTTGAAGGGAATTGTGTCCTTGATTAGCTTCTCACCTTGGTTGTTATTGGCATATACAAAGGCTACTAATTTGTGGACTTTTATTTTATACCATGAAATGTCACTATATTTCTTGATCACTTTCAGGAGTCTTGTGATTGAGTCTATGGGGTTTTCTAAGTATAAGATCATATAATCAGCAAAAAGTGAAAGTTTAGCATCCTCTGCCCCTATCAGGATTTCCTTTATTTATTTCTCTTGCCTGATTGCTTGGCTGGAACTCCCAGAACTATGTTGGATAGTAGTGGTGATAGAGGACATCCTTCTCTGCTTCCAGTTCTAAGTGGAAAAGCATTCAGTTTTACTCCATTCAGTATGATATTGACCAAGTTTGTCACAGATGGCTTCAATCAACTTAAGAAATGTGCCACTTATGCCTATTTTCTTAAGTGTTCTTCTTAGAAAAGGATGCTGAATTTTGTCAAATGCTTTTTCTGCATCTATTGCGAGGGTCATATGGTCTATGATTTTGCTTCTATTGATATGGTGAATTACATCTATGAATTCGCATACTTTAAACCAGCCTTGCATCCCTGGAATGAAGCCTGCTTGATGGTGATGTATAATTTTTGTAATGCGTAGCTGCAATCTATTAGCTACGATTTTATTGAGTATTTTTTGCTTCAATATTTATTAATGAAATTGGTTTCTAGTTCTCCTTTTTATGTGGGTCCTTCCCTGGTTTTATTATCAGAGTGATATTTCCTTTATAGAATGTGTTGGGGACGGTTCCTTCCTTCTCAGTGTTTTGGAATAGGTTGTTCCAGATATATGCAAGCTCTTCTTTGAAGATTTGATTGAATTCTGGCATGAAGCTAGTGCTTTTTCTTATTGGAAGCTTTTTTATTATTTCTTCAATTTCAGTGCTTGATTTTGGTTCTTTTCAAGAGATCTGTTTCTTCCTGGTTATGTCTAGAGAGATGGTGCGACTCAAGGTATTTATCTATTTCCTCCACATTGTCAAATTTCTAGACATAAAGTTTTTGTAGTAGTCAGAGATAATCTCTTGTATCTCTATTGTATCTTGGTTGTTATTTACCTTTTTTTTCTTTCTGATTAAGGTTATTAGAGATCTTACTTTTCTGTTTCTAGTTAATTTGGTCAATGGTTTATCGATTTTATTTAACAAAAAGAACCAACTTCTTGTTTAATTAATTTTATGAATGTTCTTTTATTTTCAATTTCATTTATTTCTGATGTACTTTTAGTTATGTCTTTTTTTCTTCTAGGTATGTTGTTGGATTGTTCTTCCTTTTCCATTTCTTTTAGATGCATCATTGGGTTGTTGACTTGGTCTCTTTCTGTTTTGCATATGTAGACATCTAATGTGAGAAATTCCCCTCTTACAACTGCTTTTGCAGTACCCCACAGGTATTGGTGGCTTGTGGCTTCATTGTTGTTACATTCAAGTAATTTAATAATTTCTTCCTTTATCTTCTTCTTAATCCAACTGTCATGTGCATAAGGTTGTTTAGTTTACATACCTTTGTGTAGGGATGAAAGTTTTTGTTGGAATTGAGTTCCACCTTCATTGCCTTGTTGTCTGAAAAGATACAAGGTATAATTTCAATTATTATAATTTTGTTAAGGTATGATTTTTGTCCTTGAATATGGTCTATTTTGGAGTATGATCCATGTCAGATGGGTGTTATAGTCCACAGCTATTATGGTATTGTATTATACAATATTGTTTAGACCAATTGAGGTACATTTCACAAATCTGGGTACATTTAAGCGGGTGCTTAAATATTAAAATTGAAATATCCTCCTGTTATATTACTCCCTTGACCAGTATGAAGTGACCATCTTTGTCATTTTTAACTTTAGTTGGTTTAAATCCACTTGTATCTGAAAATAAGTTTGTGACCACTCCTTTCTTCTGATTTCCATTTGCCTAAAATATTGTTTTTTAACCCTTCACCCTAAATCTTATTTTGTCCTTCAAGGTTAGCTATGTTTCCTGGAGATAGCATATAGATGGCTTGTGGTTTTTTATCTAATCAGCCAGCCTGTGCATCTTCAGGGAGGAATTCAAGCCATTAATGTTTATTGCAAGAATTGATAAGTGTGGTGGAGTTCTATTCAACTTATTTTGTGAAAGTCCTTTAGTTTCTGGGTATTTACTTCCTAGTGTTCCAACGGGATGGTCAGTGTAGAGAATTGGTCTGAGTATTTCCTATAGAGCTGGTCTGATTGTAGAAAATTTTCTCAATGTTTGTGTATTAATAAAAGATCTGATTTCTCCATCAAATTTGAAGCTTAGTTTAGCAGGACACAGAATCATGGACTGAAAATTGTTTTGTTTAATAAGGTTAAAGGGAGATGACAACTCTCTCTGGCTTGAAAAATTTCAGCTAAAAAGTCAGCTGAATCTTTCTCTATAGATCAATTGGCACTTACTCCTGGCTTCTTGCAAAATATTCTTTCATTTTGACTTTGTCCAGGTTCACTACAATGTCTCTTAGAAATGCTCTGTTTGTGTTGAGATAACTCAGGGTTTGATGTTCCTCTAAAAGGAGAGTGCTGGAAACTTTGTTGATGACTGGGAAATTTTCCTTTCTTATATCCTCCACTAGGGCTTTCATTCCATTGTGTCATTCTTCTTTCCCTTCAAGGACATGTACAATTTCTATTTGAATGCTTCATGAGGTCCCATAATTCTCTAAGTGGTTGCTCCACTTTTTATCTCTTCTTTTCTGCCTCTTCAAATGCATAGGTTAGCTCAAGAGCCCTATCTGCTAGTTCTGAGATTCTTTCTTCTCCGTAGTCTAATTTGTTATTGATACTCTTTACTTTATCTTGAAGTTCCCTTGTCGATTCCTTCAATTCCTGTGAGCTCTGATATATCCTTTCTAATATCATCATACCTTTCATTCATTTGGAGGGGGTATTTTTTTGATTTCTTTTTGGTGATTTTCCACTTTCTCAGCAATTTTTTTCATTATTTTTATCAACATTTTTAATTCCTTTTCTGTCATTTCCATAATTTTTTATAGGTGGAATCTTCTGTGGTAGCTACCTCATGATCCTTTAGGGAGAGTTTCATTTGTTCTGCTTTTTCATGTTGCCAGAATTTTTCTGTTGATTCCTCCTCATATGTGTTTTCTTATTATTCACTTCCTTCTACTTTTTCCTCTCACTTCCTCCTTCTCTTTAAATTACCTCAACTCTGTGCTAAAGTGTTGAAGTGGCCTTTTGGCATAAGGGCAAAAGGAAGAGATGAATAAAAAGCCAGAAAGAAGAAAAGAAAGAAAAGGAGAAAAAAGGGGATGGAAGGAAAAAATTAAAACAATAGAAGGACAGAAATAGAAAGACAGGTGTAATAGTGGCATTTGGCAGGGTTCTCTGACCCACACCCATAATTCCAAGACTCTAGAGGGCCAGAGCAGGTGGGTCCCTCTAGGTCAGGACCTCCTTATCAGCCTGAGCAAAAACAAGATCTGCCTCCTCCAAATATAGAAGAAAATCAACAGTATGTCACAGTGAGGTCCTACCAATACCATTCTTACAAAGGCAACATCATAAGGACACCCTAGGCTAGAGGTCAAGGCATACTTGAGCCATGCCAATGATGTGACAGCCCAGCCCAGGCCTTAGAGTTAGGCTTTGTCCCATAAATAGAATATAGAATGAAATAGAATAAAACAGATCAGAAAAAAAGAAAAAAAGAAAAATAATAATAGATAAAATTAAAAAATAAAATTATGTAAGATCGTAAAAAAAAAGGAATATGTTAGTTGTTTGAGAAATATATGAGGGAAAGATAAGAAAAGTTAAAAAAAAATACCCTACAAATAGAAAAAAAGGAGAGAAATAGGAAAGAAAGAAAAAAAAGTAGCAGAAAAACTATAGCAAAAGTGGAACCCTTGATATTGAAGGAAGCTAAAATGGAAAAATTAAAATACAACAAAATAAAACAAAAAAAGGAACAAGAAAACAACTTAGAAAAAAATAATTTAGTAATTTATATATTTATATTGGTTGGACACCAGTTGGTGGAACATCTCACCTTGAGATCCTTAATCATATATGCAAAACCCTTTTTCCAAATATGGTCACATTCATGGGTTCCAGGGATTAGAGCATGAACCTGTTTTAAGGGGGGAGATACTCTGTCCACTACATCCAGCAGAAGGTTGTAAATGTACAGTCTTGAAAAGATGAATGCTCTCCACTGCGCCCCACAGACGTGGCCTCAAGCACAAAAGTCAGTGAATAACCTTCCAAAAGGCTGAACTAGGAGTGCTGGAGAACAAAGGGCAAGGGAGTTCTCACATAGCACCAGGAAAGGAAAAATAGGCTAACCCTGAAAAGATGCTATCACTGGGACAAAAACCATGCAATGATGACCAGCAGGATTTGATTTAGTAGTTGCTACGAAGTAATGACTTATTTGTGTTTTCCATCCTCTCCTGCCTGTAATGGCAGTTACATTGTAAATAACTTCAGCTCTTGCACACTAGAAGTTTCTATGTGTGTGGTGGGGGTGGGGGAATCAGAGAGAAGAGGGTAATTTGCCTCTGATTTGAAAATTATCCTGTCCTGGGAAGCTGGATACCAATCAGATGGAAAGTACTGCTTGTCACACACCAAACCTCAATTTAGCGAGTGCAAATTCTCTTGTGTGAGTAAAGAGGTGATCTACTGTATGAGGAAGGGTATGTAGAGCCAATGGGCAGAAACCCCCAGCCCTCCACAGAAATGACTCTCTCTTTCCCAGCAGAGGCGTAGCTTGTCCTTGGGACATAAGCTAATGCAGGCTACATTTCTCAGCCCCTTTCTGTGACCATGTGATTGTTCAAAGCCAATGGCCAGTGGGTGTAGCGCAGGCCAAGTCCTACCCAGCCCTTCCCTGCACTCTGCTCTCTCTCTTCTTACCAGCTGGAGTAACCATAGAAACCTTGAAAAGTCCACGTTCCAGAGAGAAGAGTCATCATCAGCCAGAGTCTCTGACTGTTTCTTTGTGACAAAGACATTTTTGACCAATCCTCATATCTATGAGAAATAAAGAGCTTTGTTCTGTCTTTCTTTCTTTTAATTTTTTAAAATTTCTTAATATAGAAGCTAAACCTTTTATCTTGATTAATATTTGCAACAAGAATTTTGTATAGTTCACGTCAATTAAAATTATTTTCTAGCCATTCCTGCTTCAAGACAACATGGTGATGTGGAGAAGAAAAGCAAAAGAAAGGTAACAACATATGTAGCCTGCATTAGCTTATGTCCCAACAATGAGAGACATTCATTTATAAGTCTATGTGACTTATAAATAAAAACCTATTGAAAAGGAAGAGTGCCACAAAATTCTTAACTCTTTCAAGGAGCAGATTTGTTTTCTTTTTGCTTTGAAAATGTAAGAAGATAATAGAACTCACTGTGCTACTATTTGCAATGTTCTGATAACTGAGGCCAATACTGCAGAATGTTCAGCAGAGCATCTGGAATGTGGTAAACACCTTGATGTGGAGACTGTTGTTTTTATTATTATCATTGTTGCTGTTGTATTTTTATGTTAGGTCCTGGGGAGCTATGTAGAGTTTCAAGAATTGGATTTCATATGAATACTGGAAAAAAGACCAGTTTGCACAATTGGTAAAATCAGGACTATCCAGGGACTATTCAGCACACATGGGACTGGCTGATTTCATTGTGAAGTGATCAGGATGCAAGCAGACCACCCCCTTGACTGCCAAGATAAAGGGGTTGGACCTTGAGTGGTGGGACAAGCTGAGCACTGAATGCATCTGAACAGGGAAGCTGTTCACAAGCTGACTTCACAAGTCAAAGTCAACATAAGTGTTCTGATTATGTGAACAGATTAAGATTCATAGAATCTGGAAGTAGGATAGGAGGCTATTGCCATAATGTAGTGAGAAGGAATTAAAGTGTAGAGATAGACCCACAGCTGTGGGGAAGTAAATAAAGGAATGAGTTTGAGAAGCATCATAAAAATAGAATTTAAAGATTTGGTAATTGATTATGTATAAACACTGAAGTTAAAGTAAGAAAGAGAACCAAAAGATGCTTTCAGGTTTTTGTGTGACTAGGACAATGGAGTTGATCATAATGTAAAGAAAGGAGTAAGCAAACAATGATGGTCAGTGCGGGGGACATGTCCAGTTTGATGTGATGGCGGAACATCTTGGCAATATCTCACTTAGTCTTTGGAGAACTTTTTGAGTGGCGGTTGGAGTCAGAACTGGGTAACAAGCAGGTTGAGTGGAGAGAGTTGAAGCAAAGAATATCAATTAAGACTGTTTCACACTATGGCTCAGTGATTATTCTGCTTTTTCTTTTGAAGGGGATATTAAATAAATACGCATGTCAACACAGCTGCAGAAATTGTCATTACTTCTGTCTCTGTATATTTATACCAATGATGTGTAGATTGCATTAACAGCCTGTTCATTCTGCATCTGTGCCCTTGTTGCCCAGGGTGTCAGATAACGTAGCTAATGAGACTGAGATTGCACATACAGTCCTGTCGGAAGATGAATGGAAATGTAAGCTTGGCCTTCATCCCTCACAGATGTCCTGTTTGTCAGAGGCAGAGAAAAATACAGGACTGAGAATGAATGAGTAAAACTCTTACCATCTTTGAAAATAAAAAACAAAACTTAAAGAACTAATATAGTTCCTTAAGAAATAATGGAGTCATTAGATTTGTTGTTTAATCAGGTTCATTATGTTATTTCACGTATTTACCTGAGTGATGGAAGTTTATTTGAAAGTTCGTTTCATCCAATTTTATAACTGTAATTTCACATATGTGCATGACCCAAGAGTTTTTGCTCTTTTCTATCAAATGACTCAGCATTCTTCATTACACATTCTAGTGTTATCAGTCTCTCCCTCTCTCTAACGTTTAACACACATGCACAGACACATGTTTCAGGGTAATTCATAATGGAGAATAACGTACAATCTTCACGTCAGACTGCAAAACAATTTTGAAAATAGTTATTACTCTCCTCAATTATTATGAACTTAGCCAAGTGAAATGCCACTTTTTGTTAGAGTATCTTTACAAATGGAGATTAATGGTAAGTTAAATATTTGATCCACTTACTAATCACGTATAAATGCAATCCCTAGGATAAGCTGACTTTAAATATGGCTCTTATCTCTTTTTTGCTACATTTATTTCAGTCACTTCAACTCTCTTAAGTAAAAGATTTCATTTATGAAATAGGCATGAGATTAGTTCTTGCCTCTCTAGGATGTTACCATGAGAGATGACTTAGTATGTGCCAGGCAGCAGGAAAAGCACCACGGCTGATAAACAGTGGTAAGCGCGGCAGCGGTGGTGAGAGGAGTAGCAGTGACGGCAGTCAGCAGTGGTATTGGTAGCAGTAGCAGCAGAGGGGTTAAGAATTTACTTCTAGACTGGGCGTGGTGGTTCACACCTGTAATCCTAACACTCTGGGAAGCCAAGGTGAGTTGATTACTTGAGGTCACGAGTTGGAGACCAGCCTGAGCAAGAAGGAGATCCCATCGCTAATAAAAATAGAAAAACTGAGACAAGAGGATCTCTTGAGCCCAGGAGTTGGAGGTTGCTGTGAGCTGTGACACCACAGCACTCTACCATGGGCGACAAAGTGAGACTCCGTCTCAAAAAAAAAAAAAAAGAGTAGAATGGGTTGAAGAATTACCTGTCTACAAACCAGTGAAAGTAAACTCCTGATATGGTGGGCCTAAGGGTGAGGTGGGTGTTAAACTAAAATGAAAGCAACAAACAAACTTAGGAGATACTTTGTGGTAAGAGAAAAGCAAAAAGCACACGAGTTGCAGGGGTTTAGAGACGAGCTTTCTTGTAGATTAAATTCTGTTCAAACACATCAGGCTGTTCACACATTGTAATGGCCACTTTCTCCTACAGACAGCACTGCCTTCCCGGGACAGAGGGAGAAGTTATGACAAAGTCTGTGTGGTGCACAAATCCTAAAATTTTTATTTACTTTTTGGCTTCTTACATAAAAAGTTTACCAACCCCTGCTCTAAGTGATCTTGGAATACTGATTTGGTACTTATGGAGAGAAACATGTTTATTCTTCTTTGATTATTTACATATATATATATATATGAAGAAAAACATTGTGCAGATTGAATATTTACGTAGATTCCAGCTCTCCCTTCTTGATTGATTAACTTCTAAATTCCATAAAGATAACATTTTTTAGTATATCAACAAACAAAAATAATAAACACCACCGTCATTCTATTGATTATATAAAACTAAATGTAACTTTAAAGAAAACAATTTTACAAAAATATACCTTGGAAAAATAACTCTATAGAAGTAAAATGACTTCCCTTGCTTCCTACTATTTGAAGTCGCTTTTTAGAGTAAATGATTGAATTTAACATACATATAATAAATCACAATGAATTTGAGTATAATCAGTTATATTAAAATTATTTTTAATATTACAGATAATTCAATAAAATTCAATGCATTAAGGAATGAAAAAAAAGTACTTATTACTCACAAATGTGTGTAGTGCCATGAGCACAGAGAACTAACAAACTTTGAGTAAACACCACCTCAGAGAATTATGGTTTCTATATTACTCAATAAAAAGTATGCTGAATTTAATTTCACTTCTTTGAAAAGTTTCCCAAGGATATGTTGGAATATCCTGGATTTTGAAAATGCCCCAAATTACTTGTTGCCTCTAAGCACAAATAAACAGTATATCTGATATCTTTTAGGAAATGAGTGGCCTGGTGCCACCAACAGGAGCTGCTGCTTAGGGGCTGAGTGGGACCCATCTGCTTTCACCCGGAGAAGTTTCACCTGACTCAGAAATTACCAAGTTCCCTGGTTGAGCAGTCTGAGGAATTCATAAGAGCCTTTACCCAAAAGGCACTTTTCAATTCTTTTGGAGATTTTTAAACATCTTAAAACTATGATTGTTAAAATGACAGACCCTTTATAGCTCCTGGTATCCTCTAATTCTTAATTTTCATCTTTTAAAGGAAGACTTTTATTTTCTTCTATCGAAGCTGATGCCTCGTGGGTATGCCATTCCCGGCCTTGCTGTTGAGCCCAGCTACTTGCTCCCCGTTTCCTGTCTCCTTCTCTCCCTCTCCCTACGCTATCCCACACTAGGTCCCAACATTTCATGTTTTCTACTGAGGAGCTGAGGAAATTTCACCCCAAAATATGACTATATGGTATAGGGAATACCTTGAATTAAAGGCCATTTGAGATCAGAAAGCATTAGAAGGGTTATTCCTCTCTCTCTCTACATAAAACTGACTAACTGATCAAAACACCAAAGGAGACAACTGGCTGTCTTTCCTCTCCCTGTCATCTCAAAACACTGCAGGAAAGAACAGCAAGAATGCCAGCAGACAGGCTCAAATCATTTAAAGCCTGACACCTGTCTCTCAGGTTAATTTACAAGTCAATCTTTTCCCCCTGTATTATTCTTCCCTGCAACCCCTTGCTGCACCTGTGCTCTACATTCTCCCCTCTCCTTTCTAAAGGACAGGTATAAAGGGATCTGACCACCCCCGAGACACTGGGTGATCACTCTTACGGTTCTCCCCATGCGTGTGGTATTTGGAAATAAACATTTCTCTTACTCATCTGCCTGAATTGCTAGTTGATCTTTCAGTGAACTTTCAGGGAAAAAGGGCAAGTTTCCCTTTGTGTCTACACTACATAAACTTTAAAAAAATCAAAGCAAAGAAACAAAAATAAATAAAACCTTCTGCAACTTCTTTTCTCTTCACTTCAGAGGATTTTTTTCATTAGTCTACTTGTGAAGCAAATGGTCTATACCCACAGCTTCTATTTCCTTACCCCTGATTAGTTAGCACTGCTAAGTGTTCTTTCTACTTTACTCTATCGAAATCACCCTGCAGCATCCTTCAGAGACCTTCACCATTTGCATCCTACCCTCAGAAAAAGCCAGTGCCTTTTATTCACATGTTAATGAATGTTTTCATTTTTTTGCTTTTGCTTCATTTCTATTGTGGGTTTCAGGAGTAGAAAATATTGAGTAATCTTATAACCAGCTCCATAAACAAATTTCTTTCTTCTTCTTCTTCTTCTTCTTCTTCTTCTTCTTCTTCTTCTTCTTCTTCTTCTTCTTCTTCTTCTTCTTCTTCTTCTTCTTTTTTTTTTTGACATAGAGGCTCACTTTGTCGCCCTTGGTAGAGTGCTGTGGCATCATAGCTCACAACAACCTCAAACTCTTAGGCTTACGTGATTTTCTTGCCTGGGCCTCCTGTATAGCTGGGACTACAGGGGCCTGCCACAACGCCCGGCTATTTTTTTAGAGATGAAGTCTTACTCTGGCTCACGGTGGTCTAGAACCTGTAAGCTCAGCCAATCCACCCACCTCTCATCCTCCCAAAGTGTTAGGATTACAGGCATGACCAACTGCACTGTGCTCACAAATTTCAATGACTCCTGTATATATTTTCATCTTACTCTCCCCTGACTAATGAACTTTTGAGTGTGTCTCAGAAATGGTGAACGGATTTTCTGCAAGACAAAACGGCTGAGATTTCGAAGGTCCCTGGGCAGACTTCCTGTGGCCAGGACTCACCAGCCCCCACAGTCCACCCCAGTGCTAGTAGCACCTTATTGGTTACACCATCTGCCCAAAGCCCAAGACCTCAGTCATTCCAGAGCATGTGTTTGGGACAGCTTCTTCCATTTTCCCAACCAGAGGTCTTTCATATCAAAAATTCTTTTCTTCCTTGGCAATCTTTGTTATCTAAATAATTGGGTCTTTGTGCAGTAAGTAACTGGACCTAGGTCAAAATCCTCTTGTAGTTTCAAAAACAGTTTCATTCTTGCCATGAACAAGAATAGAAGTTTTTGGGTTTTTCTGAGAAAGAAAAACCTGACTCTGCTGTCCAGGCTAAAGTGCTGTGAGGTCAGCCTGTCACCAGACAAAGGAATCCTGTTGCCTATCACTGTCCAGTGAGTATGTGGAGATGAGGGGTAGGTCCACCAAGATTTATTGTTGAGGCCAGCAGTTCTGGAGAACAGTGAGAGTAGCCTGTCCAAGACTTTTCTGCCTTGGTCACAAACCCAGCTATTTTTGTAGAAAGCTATAAAGAAAAGGCATCTGGTGAATTACAAATTAATCCAAAACTTAATTTACAGCAACATCAAAGTAATCCCTTTTTTTCCTCCCTGTGCTATTACTGCCTAGGACTGCTTGCTCAATTCCTTAAGATATACCTCTTTATGGCCTGGGTCTAGGGGTTGGCGACATCAAGGGAAAGGAACATTACTTAATGGGTCTCATAGTCTTTTAATTTCAACTTCTCCTACTTTAGCCTAACTGACTCCATTTCCCTATTTCTCTTCACTAAAGAGCCTAGCTCACAACAACCTCAAACTCCTGGGTTCAAGCAATCCACCTGCCTCAACCTCCAGAGTAGCTAGGACGACAGGCACCTGCCACCAAACCTGGATAATTTCTTTCCATTTTTAGTACAGACAAGATCTCCCTCTTGCTCAGACTGGTTTTTGTTTGTTGTTGTTTGTTGTTTTGTTTGTTTTTTGAGACAGAGTCTTACTCTGGCACCCTAAGTAAAGTGCTGTGGCATCATAGTTCACAGCAACCTCAAGCTCTTGGGCGCAAGTGATCCCCTAGACTTAGTTTTTCTATTTTTAGTAGAGATAGGGTCTCACTCTTGCTCTGGCTGGTCTCAAACTCCTATGCTCAAGCAATCCACCTGTCTTGGCCTTTCCGAGTGCTAGGATTACAGGTGTGAACCACTGTGCCCATCCAAGAATAGATTTCTATTAAAAGAGGATATTTTGACAAACATAGTTAAAATTATAACTTTAAGAAAAAAATAAGAGATATATGGAGCCAATATAAGTATTTATAGGATTGTTTCAAACTAAAAAACTTACAATAATATTACTTAATAAGAAAGATAATTTGACTTCTAAAGCATGTCACACCCAAAGGCCTTTCTCCTCTTCCAATCGCAATAGAGGTAAATGAACTCACCCAGCAAACACATTGTCTATAAGTTCATGTGAGGTCTTGGATGATAAGCAACAAATGTGGGTAGTGTTTATGTGTAAATAAATAAATAAATTCACCTTAGTAACTGAGGTTAAAAATAATGTGCTGTATCCATAATTTCAGATGCAGAAATAATGCAGCCCCTTCTAGTAGGCTCCTCCATCTCAAAAATTGTGTTCCCCCAGTCTCCACCGCATTCAAGAAAGCAGGATGAAACATGCACTAGAGTTGGCTGGTGTCCCCCCTGGGCCTGTGGGATCTGGGATTGGGGGTCACTACTGGGATGCCAGTGAGGGCCATTGAATGAACAACAACAGTCTAGTAGGGCAGATAATGATATCACCATCAGCTCCCTTCCAAGGCATAAATGAGAAAAAAGCCACAAGCAAAACTGAAAACACACACTAGTCTAGAACAGCTTCTACTGCCCTTTGATTTAGCATCTTCTAGAGTGCTCTGTGATGTGCATAAGCCTCACTTCATAATGTGTATTAGTGCTTGTGTTTGCTCTGCTCCTTCCCAGTTCCTGACAAAGCTTTCACTGTTTTGAGGGGTTTTTTTTTTTGTTTTTTTGTTTGAATATGACATTTATTGTGTATACTCAAGATGTGTTTTTAAGAACATCATAATTTCAGAATATTTAATATTAATAAAGTTTCTGTCCTGAGAAATTACTGTTATCACTGCTAATAATTTAGATGTATTAAATTATATGTCATAAATATATATATATACACACATATATGAAAATTATAATTGCATAATTCCTAAAAATATAACTGGCAACACATAAAATCTACAGAAATTTTTACCAATCTACTCATGCCTAAGAATTCTGAACAGGATGAAAATCCCTGCCCCAGTCTGAGGTGTACAATGAGGAACTCAGGGCACAGCAGTGAGGGAATGGATTAGAGGAGAGAGTTTATACATTAGATGCAAGGTTACAGGGTGTGGATTCTGCCAATACAGTTCTCTGTTGCCTAATATGGCAGCCAGCTATGTGCGTCCCATTTGGCATGTCTCCAAGTGTCAGGACTCTCACACAGCATCTTATGACTTTTTAGAAGCCTCCAAGGCTTCCTGGTACCAGGAGAACATCCATCAACTGACAAGACCACTAGTCACCCAGTTTTTCCATAACAACAGAAATCAGCTAAACAAATGACAGTCAAGCTAGAGGAGACATTCCCAGCATCACTGTAGCTTGCAGTGACCATCTCACTGACGTCTCCCTAATGAGGAGTGGAAATGACATGAGCCAATTCACACAGAGCTCAGCCAGTCCCAGCTCGAGCTCAGTCTGACCCGCAGCTTTGAAGACAGAGAGAAAGATGAAGTCCAGCAAAGATCGGGAAGTAACTGAGGGAAGAAGCGTGGATCCCTGAAGGACTCTGTGGAGCAAAGGGGTCTCTTTAACTTGTACCGTCCTCCTTGGGATGGTGCTGTGAGAACATTGCAGGCCACTGTCATGTAGGCTCTCTTTTTCCCTTTCGCACCCCCTAACTGCCCTTGTAGGACTTGCCCCGAGTCCTGCTGTGTTTCCTGCATCATGGAAGGCAGCTTGTTAGGAAGATCTTAGCATCAGGATTCTGACCTGGCTACTTCTGCGTTGTCCCAGTCACCCAAGGGGAATTTTCATACCATGGTCACTTCAAACAGTGAAGGTGCTTCCCAAGCATATGCTCTTTCTGGCAAGGCAGGTGGCACTGCCAACCACCTCCTTTCTGATTTCCACAGGCAGAACATAGTCAAGGGTCTCCATGTTTGTGCACAACTCATTAAGACCCACGGCAGCACTGGGCACCCTGGCTCGCTGAACATGCTCTGAGGAGGGAGATATCACACGTTCTTCCCCCATACCCAGCCTCTCCCTCGTTATCTCTCGTGTTTTTGCGTGTGCTGCGGTGGTGGAAGACCAAGGAAAGGAGAACGCCACTGCACCCACACTACGACATTCCCAGCTTCTCATGAGGCTCTTAGCCTGGGATAGCCAAGTTGTCGCTGCTCCCTGGATCTGCTCTCGGCTCAGCGCTGTGATGGTTGATTTTATGTGTCAACTCGACTCAGTCAGAGAGAGCCCACATATTTGGTCATTCACTCTCTTGGGTATCTTTATGAGGATGTTTTGAGATAAGATTAACATTTAAATCAATAGATTGAGCAAAGCAGATTGTTCTTCTCACTGTGGGCTCCACCCAGTCAGTTAAATGCACGACAGAAAGCTGACCCTGCCCCCAAGTAGGAGAGAACTTCTCTTGCTTGATTGCCTTTGAACTGGGACACTGGCTTGTTCCTGTCTTGAACTTAAAACATTACCTCTTCTTTGGCCGTGAGCACAGTGGCCTTCAGACTGGAGACACATTGTTGGAACCAGGTCTCAGGACTTCAGACTCAGACTAAGCCGTGTCACTGACTCTTCCAGGTCTCCAGCTGCTGAACTGCCTGCTCTTCTTGGGATTTGTCAGCCTCTACCTAAAAGCACATGATCGATACCTTGGAATAAATCCTTTTACATGTACATACAGGCACATGCGCGCACACATATGCACATGTACATAACTGCACACACGTATACACATCCTGTGGCTTCTTTTCCTCTGGAGAAGCTAACACAAGCCCAATAGAATGTGGGTACTTACCACCTAGTCTCCTTTACCTTGGGACTGTTACTAAAATTCTGAGACCACAAGAAGATTATACTTAGTATCTTAGTCAATAATGTTTTAGTACTAAATTCAATAAGAAATAGAAAATACTTTTTTTATCATATTAACTGAGTTAATTTTTTTTTATTAAATCATGGTTGTGTACATAAATGAAATCATGGAGTAAAATGTGCTGGTTTTATATGGTGTATCTTAGAAAATATATATTTAATGCAATATTTATATGTGACCTAAAATAAAACAAAACTCTGTCAAACAATGGAAGCACCTAGAAGCCAAAGGGTTCTAGGAATGGAGGCGGGAAGTATTAGATGGGATTTTGTGTCAGGTGAAGATTACTTACATGGTGATTTTAATACCAGTGTCATTACCTCCAAAACATATTGGCAAACAGTTTGGCGCTATTAGTCTTTCTTTTGCCAGATTTATTATTAAGATGCCAAAAGAAATCAATTTAGAAATGATACAAATTGACACAGGTTTGTATAAATAACTGATTTCTGGCAGGATTTTATCTTTTTATTTTATTTTATTTTATTTTATTTTATTTTATTTTATTTTATTTTATTTTATTTTATTTTATAGAGACATAGTCTCACTCTGTCACCCTGGGTAGAGTGATATCATAGCTCATAGCAACTTCAAACACTTAGGCTCAAGATTTCCTCCTACCTCAGCCTCCCAAGTAGCTGGGATTGCATGCACCTGCCATAACACCCAGTAATTTTTCTATTTTTACTAGAGATGGGTCTTGTTCTTGCTCATGCTGGTCTGTAAATGCCTAGGGTTACAAGCATGAGCCACTGCACCCAGACCTTGGCAGTTTTTCTTAAAAGCAGTGAATAAAGTAAGAGAATCATGTATTTCTGGCTCTATTAGTTTCGATAATATAAAGAATTGCACATATGACATTTACTATAGGTTAAACGTTGTTTGGAGTTCAAACTCGTAATTTCTCACAGCAACCTGAGGAGGCAGGTTCTTTTTACCCCCATTTTAAGATGAGGAAAATGAAGCACAGGCAGAAGATGTGTGCCCCAAGCCCAGAGATGAGGAGCCCACCGACAGGAGCTGGGTCAGCCCCGCCTTCTGCGTCCAGCGCCCGGACAGCGTCCTGCGGCTGGACTGCCCAGGAGCTCTTGGTAGAGGAGCTTTAACGGTGCCAATTAATTAGCAGGAAGAGCTCGCAGAAGTGCAGAGAAAGTGAGTATGTATTGAAAACACAGCGTTTTCCTTGAAATGTACATGTATCGGAGGAATCGGGAATTCTGACAGGCATAGTCTTTGATGAAAACAGATATTCTGAGGTGAGTTAGCTAAGATGTGGCTTTTATTTGGAATTTGTTCATAATTGCATTACCTTCAAAAATGTCTGACATTAAAGTTCTTTGCAAAGCAGTTTTTCAATATTATTTCATTCTGTTTTTTTATATCACATTGTAAATTTTAAAAATTGTGTTGCACATGCATTAATTTGAATGTCCTGTGGCATTTCTGAGATCCACTCAGCCCCCTGGAACTCACCCCAGGGAGGACCCCAGGGCTGAGAGCCACCATTGGTTCCCTATCAGGGCAGCAAAAGGTATTCGGGGACCTGCACTTGGCCTTTGTTTCCTTCCTTGCCTTTGCCTTTCTAGCTATTGAATGTATGTTTATTAATTCATACTTAGTTAATCTGTCATTACCTACTCCAACCCTCATATAACAAATTCTAAGTTTTTGTAAAGGACATGCAAACATGATTTTCATAAAAACTCTGTATTCATAACGATATTCCAGAAGCCCAGGTCCCTCATTTGACCCGCCCACATTCATTTCCAGAGGTTATTTTTCCAATATGTTTAGAAATCGCACTCTAACAGTCTCCTTCAAGGTGAGGTTTGCATTGTTTTGTATGTTCTGAAAGAAATCTAAGCCACATCGCTCTGAGTGCTGACACTGTTCAACCTTTTGTTTTTGCTTTTCTTTGTTTTGTTTGGTCTAGAAATAGAAATGCAAACCTTGGAAATGTCACATTGCAGAATCCAATGTGTAGAAAGGGGATGTTCATGTGTCCCACGATGCTTCTGGGTGAGAAGAAGGAAAAGGCAGCACCAGGATTGCACACGTGGAAGCTGGCAGCCGCTCCAGGGAGGGAGAGCAGGGCGGCAGAGGAGAAGCTGAGACGAATACAGACACTCCACCTGCTGATAAAAATATACATCAATAAGATGTTCAACAACTGAATTCAAAAATCATGCAACAGGGGAAAAAACTGTGTCTGTATTCTTTAGTTAAGAATTACACACAGGCAGGTGCAGTGGCTCATGCCTGTAATCCTTGCACTCTGGGAGGACAAGATAGGAGGAGTTTGAGACCAGCCTGAGAAGGAGTGAGATCCTGTCTCTACTAAAAATAGAAAGATTAGTTGGGTGCAGGGGGTGGCACCCACAGCCTTAGCTATTCAGGAGGCTGAGGCAAAAGGATTGCTTGAGCTCAGGAGTTTAAGGCTGCTGTGAGCTAGGCTGATGCCACTGCACTCTAGCCCAGGCAACCAGTGAGATTCAACCTCAAAAAAAACTTTCTCCTCCAATTTGAGGAAATGGCTTGCCTTGAAGCTAGTGAGGCACTGCAGTGTCCCTCTTGCCTGGGAACGTTTGGTGCCCAGAGGAGCTCTCCTGAGCCCCTGGGGATGGCAGTCCACACTCTGGCTTTCAGTGCCCTTTCACCTTTGCTGTTTGGATGGCTCAAAGCCCAGGGCAGTGTTTGTCCTGTGACTTTCTAGAGAGACGCACAATGTGTTGGAAAGTGTGCAAGCCTTAGACACCTAAATCCTGGGTCCCCCTCTTATCTCTGCCATTGTGAGTGTTCTGATACAGACCTTTCGGTTCACTTAAGCCTTAGTTTTCTCCACTGAAAAATGGATATAATATCCACCTTACCTATTTCACAGTATTTGATGTGACAATCAAGTGGGTCTGATAGTAAATATCAAACTTAGTTGTGACAGCATTTCACTTATATCGGGACCAAGAGGAATGTCCCATATCACTACTTCTATTCAAAACTATACAATCAATACAGTAATAAAAAATAATGAAAAATACTATGTATAGGTTCAGAAGGGAAGAATAAAAAATTTCAATATTTGGTTTGCTTAACAAACATAAGAGAATCTAGAAATAAACCAATCAGACTCAAAAGAGTTTCTGGCTCTGTGATCAATATAAAAATCAGTTGCACTTTTGTATATCCACAGCAAACATATAGAAACATACTTTTCCTATCAATTCAATGAAATTCCAGCCAAATCCCAATAGGATTTATTTTAGGGAACTTTTAAAGCTAACATGAGTGCTCATACAGAGATGTTAAGGACTAGTTAAGAGGCTTCAGCAACTCCATCAGCCATCCCACATGCCAACCCTGCTGTGAAGAAGAGGTGGTGAAGGCCTGGGGGAGTTGCCACCAGAGCGGACAGACCGACCAATGCAACAGAGCAGAGGAACCTTCACACACAGCAGAGAAGGGCTGAGCAAACAGTGGGATGATGCGTCAGTGAACAGTGCTGCTTCTGCTGATAGAAAATATAATGAGACATGCATAAAAAGTAAACTGCATGTAAATTCAAGACTCACATGTGAAAGAAGAAAAATACTTTGTTTAGTAAGAAAGCAATATTTCAGAATACTCTACTGCACATAGATCTCTTGGAAAGGCTCAAAACTGTAATTATGAAGGAAAAACTGATAGAGTCAACTATTTTATTTATTTATTTGTTAAATCATAGCTGTGTATATTAAGGCAATTATGGGGTACAATGTGCTGGTTTTACCTACAATTTGAAATACTTTCATGAAGCTGGTTAACATAGCCTTCACCACATTTTCTTAGTTATTATGTTAAGACATTTATATTCTACCCTTAGTAGATTTAACATGTACCTTTGTAAAATGCACCATAGATGTGGTCCCACCAATTACCCTCCCTCCACCCATCTTCCCCCCTTCCCTCCCCCTTCCCTTTCCACTTCATCTTGGGCTATAGTTGGGTCATAGCCTTCGTATGGAAGTATGGGTGCTTATATATTGGTTTCACAGTAGAGCTGAGTACATTGGATACTTCTTCTTCCATTCTTGAGCTACTTTGCTAAGAATATGTTCCAGCTCCATCCATGTAAACATAAAAGAAGTAAGGTATCCATCTCTTTAAGGCTGCATAATATTCCATGGTGTGCATACACCACAATTTATTAATCCATTCACAGGTCAATGGGCACTTGGGCTTCTTCCATGACTTAGCTATTACGAATTGGGCTTCAATAAACATTCTGGTGCAAATATCTTTGTTATAAAGTGACTTTTGGTCTTCTGGATATATACCTAATAGAGGAATTACAGGATCTAATGGCAGGACTATTTTTAGATCCCTAAGTGATCTTCAAATATCCTTCCAAAATGAACATATTAGTATGCATTCCCACCAGCAGTGTAGAAGTGTTCCCTTCTCTCTGCATCCATGCCAACATCTCTGGTCTTTGGCTTTTGTGATGTGGGCTAATCTTACTGGAGTTAGATGATATCTCAAAGTGGTTTTGATTTGCATTTCTCTGATGATTTAAGGATGATGAGAATTTTTTCATATGTCTTTAGGCTGTGCGTCTGTCTTCTTCAGAGAAGTTTCTCTTCAAGTCCCTTGTCCACACTGAGATAGGATCACTTGTTCTTTTCTTTTAATACATTTGAGTTCTCTGTGGATTCTGGTCATTAAACCTTTGTCAGAGACATAACCTCAAGTATCTTCTCCCATTCTGAGGGCTGTCTGCTTGCTTTACTTACTATGTTCTTGGCTGTGAAGAAGATTTTTAGTTTGATCAGATCCCAGTAATGTATTTTTAATGTTGCTTTAATTGCCCAAGGGGTCCTCCTCAAAATATTCTCCCATACCAGTTTCTTCAAGTGTTTTCCCTGCACTGTCCTCTAGTATTTTTATATTTTCGTGTCTTAAGGTTAAATCTGTTATCCAGTGAGAATCAATCTTTGTTAATGGTGAAAGGTGTGGGTCCAATTTCAGTCTACTACATGTTGCCAGCCAGTTCACCCAGCACGATTTGTTAAATAGGGAGTCTTTTCCCCAGTTTTTAATTGAATGTTTTTAATTGGCTTATCAAAGATCAAATGATGGTAAGTAGCTGGATTCATCTCTTGGTTCTCTATTCTGATCCATACATCTACCTCTCTATTTTTGTGCCAGTACCATGCTGTTTTGTTCACTATCAACTTATAGTATAGTCTGAGATATGGTAGTGTTATTACTCCTGATTTGTTTTTATTTCTGAGTAATGTCTTGGCTTGTTTGATTCCATATAAAATGAAGTATTATTTTTTCAAAGTCTTTAAAGCATGACAGTGGTGCTATAATAGGGATTGTATTAAAATTGTATATTGCTTTGAGTAGTATAGCCATTTTAATAAAGTTGATTCTTCCCAGCCATGAGATTAGTATGTTTTTCATTTTTTTTTTTTTTTTTTTTTTTTGCCAGGGCTGGGTTTGAACCCACCACCTCTGGTATATGAGGCTGGTGCCCTACTCCTTTGATCCAGAGGCGCCACCTTGTTTTTCAATTTGTTAACATCTTCAGCTATTTCTTTTCTCAGAGTTTCATAGTTCTCTTTATAAAGATATTTCATGTACTTTGTTAGGTAAACTCCCAAATATTTCATCTTCTTTGGCACTACTCTAATAGGAATAGAGTCCTTGACTGTTTTTTCAGCTTGACTATTGTTGGTATATTTAAAGGCTACAGATTTGTGAGTATTGATTTTGTAACCTGAGATGCTGCTATATTCCTTGATCACTTCTAAGAGTTTTGTAGCTGAATCCCTAGTGTTTTCCAGATATACAATCATATCATCTGCAAAGAGTGACAGTTTAATCTCCCCTGTTCCTATTTGGATGCTTTTGATCACCTTTTCTTGCCTGATTGTAATGGCTAAGACTTCCATCACAATGTTAAAAAGCAGTGGAGACAATGGGCAACCTTGTCTGGTTCCTGATCTGAGTATAAATGATTTCAATTTAACTCCATCAAATACAATATTGGCTGTGAGTTTGCTGTAGATGGCCTCTATCAATTTAAGAATTGTCCCTTCCATAACTATTTTCTTAAGTGTTCTGATCATGAAAGGATGCTGGATATTATCAAAAGCTTTTTTGTTGACTTCCTCTCTTTCCATTCTCTTAAGGAAGGCATGCAGTACTATAAATTTCCCTCTCAGAACTGCCTTTGCAGTGTACCAGATGTTCTGATAATTCACGTCTTCATTATCATTCTGTTCCAAAAATTTGGTAATTTCCTTCTTAATCTCATCTTTGACCCAGCTATCTTTCTGCATAAGGTTATTTGGTTTCCACGTATGAGTATGCAGATTCGTGTTATTGGTGAGTTCGACGTTTATTCTGTGATGATCTGAGAAAATACAAGGAATAATTTCTATTCTTTTAAATTTGTTGAGGTTAGCCTTGTGACATAAGATGTGATCAATTTTGGAGCATGTTCCATGGGCTGATGAGAAGAATGAGTATTCAATTTTGTTAGGATGAAATGTTCTCCAGATGTCTATTAAATTCAATTGCTGTATGGTGAAGTTTAAGTCCAAAACTTCTTTGCCTAGTTTCTTCTTGAAGGATCTATCTAACACTGCCAAAGGGGTGTTAAAATCTCCAACTATTATGGTGTGGGAAGATATCAAATCATTCATGTCTGTTAGGGTCTTGCTTATAAATTAAGGAGCATTTTGATTGGGCACATAAATTTTATTAATTGATATCTCATCATGTTGACTGTTTCCTTTAACAAATATGACTTGACCATCCTTTTCTTTCCTTACTTTTGTTGGTTTAAAGCCTAATGTATCTGCAAATAAAATTGCAACCCCTGCTTTATTCTGTTTTCCATTTGCCTGGATTATAGGTGTCCATCCTTTAACCCTGAGTCTATATTTATCCTTTAAGATAAGATGAGATTCTTGTATGAGGCAGATATCTGGCCTGAGTTTTTGTATCCAGTCAGCCAACCTGTGCCTCTTTAGTGGACAATTTAAGCCATTCACGTTAATTGAGAATATTGATAAGCCTGGTAGTATTCTGGGTGTCAAGTTTTTTGAAAGACCAATGGACTTTTTTAATCCTTTTGCCACTGTGGAATTGTTGATCAATAATTTCTGAGTGAGTTTACTTTGGTGGTAGAGCATTGTGGTGATCATTATGGAGGATGGGTCTGAGAAAATCTTGAAGAGCTGGTTTAGTTATGGAAAATTTCTTCAACATGTGAATGACATTAAAGTATTTGACTTCTCCATCATAAATGAAATTCAGTTTAGCTGGAGTTTGTTGTACTTGGGGGAGTTTAACTACTCTGGTTATTCATATTGCCCAAGTTTTTCCACTAATTCCACCCCATGGTTATTTTTCATCATTTCTTTAGTGAGGCTGGTAAGGTGGAATTAAATTGAGGGATCCTGGAGATGTAATTAACCAACCCTTTACCAGTTTGCTGGGACTGGTGACTGTGGCTTTTTCCCAAGAGCTTTACCAAGGTCCCATTCAGTACTACAGCCTGAGACTCTGGGGACCCACTTGGTATGATAGGGCTAGGTGTGTCTATCTTGTATTTGTCTAGACTCTGACCAGTCCTAGTGGATTAGTGACTTTGGGTTGAAATCTCAGCTGTGGAGAAATACAAGCAATTAAGACACCCTGTCCCCCACTGGCAATAACTTGGAGTGGAGAATCAGACCTTCCCTCTACAACTCAAGCAGGGTATAATCTTGGAGAGTCCCTGGACCCAAATCAAGAATTCCAAACCAATTGTACTGGTCAGCACAAACACAGATCAAGTGGGAGAGTTCAAAAGATCTCCAGCAACTGGACAGCAGGGGTCCACTGGCAACTCAAGTGTGACTCACTCCAGTGGTCTGTAGAGTCAGAAATTCCCACCCAGCAAAAGAATTATTCCAGGGGGGCTGGTACCTCTTTTCCCACTTTGCCTCACCATCACCCCCAGTCACTAGTTACCTCACAGGGCTGTAACCCAGCTTTCTCTAATACTCATGTATATCAGAGATTTGCATCTAAATCAAAGAGGAGAAAATGCCTTCCTCATCAGGCCGTCTCACTGTGTGACCTATAGGCAGGAGTAGTTCAGGCCTGATTTCCTCTGGTGATCATTAGAAACTGGGGAGTGTTCCACCTGTGTCTGTACCCGGCTGGGAGTACCATGGAGGAGTGTGGTTTTCTCCCTCAGAGACCACTCTCTGCCTTGGCCACACTCCACCACTGGAACCCCTGCATGTCAGGCCTGGTTCCCTCCATGTTCCACAGCACTGGGGAGGTGTCTCTCATAAATTTGACCCCAGTGGGAGAGACCATGAAGCCACCACCCCTGTCAGGGGTGGTGCTGCCACTGTCAGGCATGGTGCCTCCAGTCTGGGGTATTGCTGTGCGCAGGTCATGGGAGCTTGAGGGCATTACCACTAGTCATGTGAGTCACTGGAGTCGGGCTGGGAACCGGAGGGCAGAGCTGCCAACCACACAGGTTCTAGGACCCAAGTTGGAAGCCAGGGAGCTAGAGGGCAGTGCCCCATGGGTAGCAGAAATGGGGAGTAGGGTACTGGCCAGTGCCACCCGTTCCCTGGTGGTCAGTGGCGTGGGTCCTGCACTATGCTCTTTCCAACATGGGGTTAGTCTCTCTCCCCTTGTGACTCCCCACCTTTATTAAAGTTATAGTTTCAGTGCAACTGCCCCACAGCCCATGAGATGCCCTGCCCTAGCAAAAATCATCCAGTCTAGATTCTGTAGGGCGTTGTCCTCCAGACCAACAGGAGGATGGACTGGGAGTTTAAGAAAGTAGGAAGAATATTAGTTCAACTTTTGTCCCAGGCACGAGACTGCCTGGGCTTGCAGCAGTATCTCTCTGTGGAGGGAGTCCTGGCCCTCAGTCGCTCTCTCCCCTTTGGTGAAACAAAAGTCCTCGGTTCGCTACTTGCCTCAAACCACTGTCCTGGAGGTGGGGGAGAGAGGAAGGATTCCCATCCTCCTTTGGATGGGATTTGTACCTGAAATTTGTTTCCTTGGAGTCCTAGCTTGCCTCAGCAGGGTGATGCAAATCTATCAATCCTTCCTCTAAGGTCAGCTGCCAATCTTCTACTTTATTGAGCTGGTTCTTGCCATCATTTCTCCCTCTGGATAGGAGCCTCTGCTGAAAGCTGGCTTCAGTCGGCCATTTTGCCTCTCCCCCAGGTCAGCTGTTTTAAATCCTGGAACTTCTGTGCTACAAAAAGTACTATGACAAATACAAAGATATGTTAAGACTGGAGGAAATATTAGTAATGAACCTAAGAGACAATGGATTAGAATGCAGAACATATAAAAAACACCTAAAAATCAATGTTTAAAAACTGAAATTATAACTGAAAAGCAGGCAAAGTATAGGAAAGAGTAATCACAAAACAACAAGAAATATAAACATAAAATAACTGTATAAAAATAATCTTCATTTTACTTTTCATCAAAAAAATGAGTATTAAAGTCACCGTGAGACAGCATATCTGATACACCAACTAGAGCTTATAAATCTGACAATGCTGAGACTTCTAAGTAAAGATATTGAGAAATAGAAGACTCCAAAGTCACTCCTCGGTCCAATTGCAGGTGCTACAAGTCCCTTGATAAGCTCTCACAAAACAGGGTAGGAGAGTTTTAAATCCTTGAAGCAACATAGTCTGGCAGAGCTGTGAGGTCACCCTAGTCTCAGGATCCTGCCATTCAAATGTGCCGAGTACCAACCACCATGACCTGCACAAACCCATACTCGTTGGCATGGGGAATGTAATTCTTTCTGGAAGTCCTGAGGTCCAATGGGCCAATAAATCCTCACTCAATTTTTTTCCAAGCTTTCTTCTTATAGATCCTGCTACAATATGTGAGTCTGCCAAGCCCCAACCTGCAAAAGAAACTGCCCTGTGGGGGCAGCATCCTGAGCACTTCCCCAGGCCCTGGGACTCAGAGGCTGGACACTCAGCAGGTGCTTGGAGGCACCCTCAGAGATGAGCTTCTGCCACTCAGGACCAGCTCCTAGTGCTTCTGCTGCTTGCCCAGTTGCAGTGTGGCCACTGTGAAAGTCGGAGTCGGCAGAGGCAGTGATGGGAACAGCACTGGCTCTGGCAGAAATTCCCCAGAGCCTGCCTGCTGGGCCCAGGAAAATAAGTACTGCAGCTTAGTGGCCACCACCCCCTCCCTGGCCTGGCTCACAGAGTGCCCTGTGTAGCTGGTGCCTGGGGCTGGGCAGTGGCTAAAGGGTGGCTGGACTGCTTCTGCCCACATGGCTTGGTAGCAATGCACTCCTGTGTCAGTTAAAAAGTTCACTAATTGATCCCACTGCCCATCTTATCCAGGCCTCCTGTGGGGATATTTGGATGGAGCCTCTAGTAAGGCATGGAGCCCTGGGCCCCTCCTTTGTCATCTGAGTCCAGGACTTGAAAATCATGTGCTGTCCTGTTACCTGGAGCCCTTTGCGTTTGGGGCAGTGCTCTTTCCAATGTCCTTCCTTCTCACAAAAACCATACTGACGCACTTCAACCCGGGGCAACTTTTTCTGCCTTTCCTGTTTGTCTCAAAGGACCTTCGGCTGTACCTCTAATAGAACACACAAACACACATGGGTTTCAGTTTCTGTTCTCTGGCAATATATGCTTTAAAGGTGAGGTCAGCAGGCTGTGAGGGATTCACATTGATTGTCCCTTCCACATGCTGCTGCTGCCTCTGAATATCTGGAGTGCTCTTCCCTGTAAAAGTCATATTAACTAAACACAAATTTTCAGAGACCTCCGAATCCATACTTTTATATTTCCGATAAGCCTGACTGATACAAGCCAAAAATTCAGAGGGCCCTGCATTAGCTTTTCGTTATAATTCTTGGACCTCCTTTAAACTCTTCTGTCCAGGCACTTCCCTCTGGAGACCTGCCAGAATACGCTTTCTGTAATGATTTATTCTCACACTGTCTGTATCTGCATTAGGACCCCAATTTGTGCCAGTCCAGTGATAACCTGCCAGCCATCCTTATACATTCCAACCCCCCACCTGATACTGCTATAACGAAATTGCCTTACCCTGGCAAGGGGTGCTGTCTGGCCAAATTGAGTTCCCTGATGGGTCTTAGAAGGAGAGACCATTCCCCTCCAAGTCATAGCCCCACAGGCAAGGGAATGAAGAATCAGTCCCAGTTATGTCCCTCCCCAGCCCAAGGGACACCGAATTCCATTACAGAAAGCCTATTACTTGTCCCAGTAGCCAATAAGCATCAAAAACAAGTTGTTTGAAGAAAAAGAAAGAAAATATATTAATTTGTCAGCAAATAAAGAGGATTGTAGAAGTTATCCCCTCTTGAAGAGCCATCATCCTCCCCTTAAGCAGAAATAGGCGCTTTTAAGTTTTCGGCATTGGGCCAGTGCTGTTTAATTACAACGTCCCCGCTGAAGACAATCTCATGGCCTCTGCCTGACAATTCTGTTGGGCCATTTCCCGTAGTACAAAGAATAAAGAAGACTCCTTTACCCCCTCTGATTACTGGCCTAGGGTAGAAATGCAGGCTTTAATTCCCCCAAAGGGAAAAAGAGACAACTCATAAAATACTTGGGCTCATTTTCAGGACCTGGTCTCTGCTACTTCATTGTTGAATTATCTTCCTCAGTTATGTCTGCCTCGTGTATTTGGGGGCTCTGTTTTTACGTGCATACATCTTCATACTTATGATATTGTCCCGATGATCCTTTTACCATAATACAACACTTCTTCTATATCCAGGAACTTCTTTTATTTTAAAAGGTATTTTATCTCATGTCATCATAGTCACGATGTAACTGGAATTTCTTTCTGCGTCTGGTCCATGATGTTGGGGTTTGAAGAATAAAACCATGAGACGCATGAATAAGTGCAAAGGACAGAGTTCATTGAAAGATAAAAGAGATTGATAAGCAAAGAGGAGGAGCAGAACCTCCAGCCAAGGAGGCTCCAGCGGGCAGCCCACACGGGCCTCCTGTCTCTGGGTTTATGTACTGTTTTTCCTATCCAGTGTGGGGGGGGGACGTTGGTGGGCTTGGGAATTTAAGTCTGGAACATGTCATCATTGGCAAGTGTCTGCAGGCAGAAAATAATCCTAAAATTGGCAAAAGAGTGTGGCACTTACAGGCTATACGGGTGGCTCCTTGCAAGGTGCATAGGAGGAACCACCCGTGTGGTAAAGATTAGGCTGCTTTTTCTGTGCCTTGTTGAGCCCAGAGAATGCGGCCTGGAAAGGGGCTGTTTGTGCCTAGAGATGGGGTCCGTGATGAGACTGATTTCGGAGCTCACTCAGGCCTACAAAGTAGGGTTCCCTGTCCCGCTCTTATAGATTACTGTTTTCATACAAGAACCAAAGTACATTTTGATACATCCTGTCCATCTTTTTACTTTCAATTTATATGTGGTTTTGTATCTAATGTGAATGTCCTGTAGGCAGGGTAAAGTTAGAGCTTGTGTGTATGTGTTTGGGATCGAATCCAACCGGCAATCTCTGACTTTTGATTAGGGTTTTAGATGAACTTGAAAGTGAATATGCTAGTGAGCCAGCTCCCTAAACAGCAAGTAGCACATTTTTTAAAAAATGCAGCACAAATGAGAACACAGGTGGTGGAGATGAGATGGAGTCTGTCAGGTTGGCACCAACATGACACAACTGTCTGGTCGGTTTCCTCCTAAGTGACCTTCACCTCATGTCTCCTGTTCTTGTTGCTTTATTCAGCACTAACCTAAAAGTGTGTTATCTTGAGTAGTTTAGGGCAACTGATTTAGGAAATTAACTTTTATTTTTTCAATTTTTCTTTTTTTTGTGCTTGTTGCAGTTTGGCCAGGGCCGGGCTTGAACCTGCCACCCTCGGTATATGGGGCCAGCGCCCGACTCACTGAGCCACAGATGCCGCCCTAGGAAATCAACTTTTGAATTGGAATGTTGTTTTGGGTCAAGGGTTATGCTGATTATTGTCTATTATGGGTCAAGAGTGATGCCGATTATTGTTCAAGGCAAAGATTAACATGGTTTTTACTTTGAACTTTAATGTATAAAACTATAATTTTAGAAATGGAAGAAAAGAACAGTCTTGGAGAGGCTACTCTCACCATTCTCCAGAATGAGAATGACAGCCTTCTGTCAGATAAAGAGTGGTGGGTCCATTCCCCTCTCTGCATATTAGCTGACAGTGACGGCGACTGGACGCTGTTCGTCTGTAACACTACAAGGTGCACTTGGTATATGTACTTGTGCTGCTTACTATTATAGCCAAAGAACTGTTATATATGTTGTGCTGTTGTTGTTTTACTATTACAAAAGGTCTTGCACCTGTTTTCCGTTTTGATGTCACACAACAGTGATATGAACTTTAAACTATATCAGTATGAGGTACATGCTGAGTCACTGCCTGGTCATGCTGCTGTCACCCCGTGTCTTAGTTTTCTTTACGTACATAAATGAATATGAAGAGAATGTCATGAGAATGAAAATAGGTACTATGGGGCTTAGGGAGTCAATGCTATATTTTATCAAAACACTTGAAGGAAATCAGAATATTTCACCCCAAAATATGTTTTTTGACATATTTGGAAATGGCTGCCACAGCAACAACAGAGGGAAGGAAGGCTGCAAGTTCCTGTTTTGTGGGGGAAGATTTAGTTCTGTGAAGATCCTGCTGGTACATATTTTCCTAAGTAAAGTATCTCAAGAATGGAAGAAAAGTATCCAATGTACTCAGTACGTTTAAGAAGCCAATTTATATTTATGCACACTGTAAGACAGATCACAACTATAGCCCGGAATGAAGGAGAGAAATGGAGGGGGAAGGGAGGGGGGGAGGTTTGATAGAGGGAGGGTACGTGGTGGGACCACACCTATGGAGCATATTGCAAGGGTACAAGTCAAATCTATCAAGTATAGAACATAAATGTCTTAACACAATAACCAAGTAAAGGAAGCAAAAGCTATATTAATTAGTTTGATGTAAGCACTCCAAATTGTATAAAAAAAAATCAACACATTGTACCCCACATATGCATAAATGTATTCATGATCTATGTGTATATAACTTAAAAAAAAGGAAAACAAACAAAGATTGTGCAGTGCAGCTAGGCCCTTTCTTATCTGATCTAGGAAAGATTAACTGAGAGTCTGACCCCTGTAAAGGTCTCTGTCTTCTCCCAGGACTGCAGCCAGGGGGGCTTCTGCATAACAAGATCAGCTACCTTTTTGTGGCCAAGTTTCTTCTTTCCTCCCTCCCTTAACTTGTCTTGCCCCTAAAACCTGTTTTGCCACAGTTCAAGCCCCCATTCTTTTATTTTATTTTATTTTATTTGTAGAGACAGTCTCACTTTATCGCCCTTGGTAGAGTGCCGTGATGTCACAAGGCTCACAGCAACCTCCAACTCCTCGGCTTAGGCGATTCTCTTGCCTCAGCCTCCCAAGTAGCTGGGACTACAGGTGCCCGCCACAACGCCCAGCTATTTTTCTGTTTTGCAGTTCCCGCCCCGCCAAAGCCGGGTTTGAACCCGCCACCTATGGTATTTGGGGCCGGCGCCCTACTCAATGAGCCACAGGCGCCGCCCCCATTCTTTAACAACTTCTGTATTTCCTTGGGAGACTAAGTCTTCCTTTTGAACCCTTTCATGCATGTACTTTAATCAATCTACCACACAAGTGATTTTTCAGTGAACTTTTAGGGCACCAAGGCCTTGCTCTACATACACCCATAATCCATATATTATATGTGTTTGCCTTTCCCCACATATTTTTACTCTGATTTCTGGGTTCTCAGTTACTGAATACTGATTCCTGTTGCTTGCCTCTATTTTTCATGTTTGTTGGTGACAGACGTAAAGTATGATTTTCTGTGTCAATCTCGGTAGCAGTCAAGCATGTAAAGTCCATGTCAAGTCTCCACTTCAGAAAATGGGCAGCCCCTTCAGCTCTGCAGTGCTCCAAGGAATACCTATACCTCTGCTGGCCTTCCTGTTCCACAGGGAGTTTGAGATTTCATCCCCAGTTTGTTTGTTGTAGACTATTCATTTATCTATTTTTGGCAAATCTAATGGCTCTTTGACACTATCAAAGAGAAACAAGCCTGCTTACATCCACAACCCTCATCTCTGAAAAATTAAAACTATTAAGTCCTTATGTTCAGTTTCAAGATAGCTATCTCCTAAAACATCAAGTTCCGGGTAGCTGCCTGCATCCTTAATTCTTGAAGCTCTCTTGGTTGAAAAATAACCAGACACCCCAAAGTAAGGCAAGCGTGAAACAACATTTATTGAGAAAGAGAAAGATAGGTTTACAGAGTAAGAGCAAAATAGATACATTCACCACGGACAGCAAACAGACCCTCATTCTCAGGACAAAGAAGGGTATAGAAGCGAAGGTTATGACCAGTGGTTCTCTTTCATACTCCCAGGGCCCCTGGCAACCTGAGTCTCACTACACATGGGACCTCCCATGAGCCCCTCTGAGAGCCCACTGAGGGGTGTGGCCCACAATGTAGATTTAAGCTAATGACATGATAATTAGCCTTAAGGCTGTTGCAGGTCATGGCCTAGGCCCCACAGTACCTGTGCTAGGCCTGTGGGCTAGACTAGAGTCTTGTACAACATTTTGCAGTTAGCAATTAAGTTCTGAATGGTAGAGTGGCAAGCTGTTTCCTCTTTCCCAGGTGTGAGTGATTCCTTGAGAGAGAATTAAGGTGGGTAGCACCGAGACGGAGGCCTGGGAGCCCCACTTTTCTTCCTTCTCAGGAGAACCATTCCTAAAAAAGACCTAACACTTATATTTCTACATCAACCAGATACCACTTTTTTTGTTTGTTTTATAACTGAGATACTTCATGTTTACACTGTTTAAATGACCACAACAAGGGATTTTTTTTTCTGGATAGGGGATATTTTAGTGTATCTTCTATTGCAAGAAATATCTGAAGATGGTGAAAGTGTTGTGGGTGGTGTCCCAACATTATAGCTGGTTTTGAAACTACCGCTGTTGCTGCCGCCTGTGGAGCACCTCGCTACTCAGAACACGCCGTGGGCTTTGAGTCAGCACGACTTCTTAGTTAAAGGTCAGTTCAAGTTTTTAGAAGGCAAGCCACTTCATCTCAGATGGCCATCAGCAATCCTGATGCCAGCGTGGCATGCTAGCTCCTGTAATTTCCTAGCTGTTAACGTAATGACACATGGCTTCAAACTGTGCTTCAGCAAATTGCTTCTTCTTAAGATCCTTTACCATTCCTGGAGCTCGTAATGCACATTTATTTCAGTTGTAAAGCAGGAGGAAAGAAAAGAAACAAAGAAAAAGGGAAAAGAAAAGAAAAAATCCATTTCATTTCCTGAAGGTGATTGTGTAGAAAAAAAGAGAGAAAAAAGAAAGAAACACGGCTCCCCAGTTGTGCTACAAATAGACATCAGCTCATATTTCTTATCAATTTCTTCCTTGGTGTCAGGCAGGAGTCTCCAGCAGTTACTAGGACAGCACAAGATTATTTCATCTATAATCAATAAAGTTAGTTTACAAGGTAAACACTTTCAGAAGATATGTGTTTTACATATCTAATTAATAAACCTAACGTCTAACAGCAATGACATCACTGTCTGCGCAAAAACAGTATACTATGGCCCCTGTCATTTAGAATTGGGAAATGATTTAATGAATAAATACATGGCTTATAAGATTTTCCTCTCAACATTGCAAAAAACTTGCTGATACCATGGGAATTCTTTTAATGGAAAACAATTAGCATCTTTTCCACAACCTACTCTCATGGACACATATGTACCAGGAGAAAGGATTTTAGTTAACCTAAACAAATATAAATGCTTTGAGAATGGAAGAGACAGAGTGAGAATTTAAAGAATTCATAAATGTCAGAGTTTTACAAAACCCACACGAAGAACTTTAACACGAGGTCATTGTGCATCACATCACATAGAGAGAGACGGGTGCTCACAGCCACGCGGGGAAACACAATTCCAGGATCCTGCTGCAACTCCAGCAATCCCCACAGCACGGGCGCCTTTAGATTTCTCACTGTGTCATTAGTCACCGTATGCAGACAGAGATCTACACTGAAGGGTTTGTTCTCTCACTCTGTTTTCATGTAAAAATACCCCCAATTCCAATAAACATGAAAGGATTTGGAAACATGGATAGCAACTAATACGTCTGTAATCACTAGTGTTCATAAAAATACAGACATAAATTCCCAGAGACCCAGATGCTCAGATTTTCTAATCAGGACTATTTTAACTAAGTGGTAAACTCGGAACTCTATTTTGTTAAGACAGAGACTGCAGAGTTATCCTAGCCATACTTTGTTGAGGGTTTGCATTTAGAGTTCTGTCTTTGTGGTGTTGTGATAGATCACAGGGCTTTCCTGGGTGGCTCCTGGCTCCCACAGCCCTTGTTACAGCAAAATGGACCTCTCTGTGACCTTCTCTCCTCTCTTCACATCCTCGAGAGCCCCTGCCCTATACCTTGGGGACAGGAGAGCCGTGCAGAGAAGCCAAGGGGAATCTGAGCAGACGGGCCTTCCTGGGTCTGGATCCCGCCCTTTTTATCCAGTCACATCTCAGGACAGTTGTCTACCCTCTGAGTCCGTGCCTAGGCCAGGAAGCCTCCACTGATGCCCTGAGGGACGGTTCGGAGCTGCTGGAAACCACCCTGTGCGGGTTCCTGGAGGGTGCTGGGCTGGGGGGCACAGACAGTGATTTTCAACCCAAGCTTTGTGAGAGGATCTTAGGTGTTCCACTCAAATTTTTAAAGCTGGATAAATAATTATTTTTGAAAGATTTGAAGCACAATAAGTATGTTCTTTCTTTACTTTTTTTTTTTTTTTTGGATCAACATAATTTAAGTGGGATGTGCAAGTTGAACTACAGGTTCAAGGGTGCAAGTGCGCCGTGAGATTAAAAAAAAAGTTGAAAGACACTGGCACAGGGGCTCAGCACCCTCCCCCATACCTTCGCCCTGTGGTCTCTTCACCTGTACCCTCTGCGACAAACCGAGAAACATGAGTCCCTGTGTTCTGAGAGCCAATCCACCGTATTAATCGAACCCAAAGAGAGGGCCATGGGAACCCCACCTTGTCACTGGGCAGTCGAACGTTTCAGAGGTCCAAACTCGAGACTGTGTCTGAAGAGATCAAACACGATCTCCAGGTAGACGGTCTTGGGACTGGAATAGGGGACACTCAGCTCACATTTGCTGAAAAATTGAATTCTCCTTTGCTGGTGGGAGAAATCCTCCGCCTTTTTCACAGAAGTCTTCCGTGTTCATTCTTGTGCTGGTGTGTGAGCAGGAAAAAATACAGTTTTGGGGTTTTTTCCCCAAACTGTTTTGTATCCTTTCTGCATTAAAAAAAAAATGTACTTTGAGTGGTGACAGGGGAAAGAACAGACTACATTCTGGAACTATATGAATAAGATGTACAAATACACATAAATATATACATGCCCATACACATGTCTGAAGATGTACGGGTAAATATAAACACATACGAATTCTGCATGTCGCATACATGTACACACAGTTTGTGTATATTTGTCTGTATGTATGTGAATATTTACATATATAAAACACCATTGTTCCTGTCACCTCACCACCTTACGTACCATTGAAATAGCTTACATAATTTTTTTCTATTTTCATTTGAGCCTCAAATTCTTTAATAGATTAGAAGAGCATCTATTACTTTTTCAGCTGTTTAACCTCTGAGACACGGGATGCTCCATGCTCCTAAGCAGCATTGTTGTTTTTTCAAGGCATATGAATAACTTTTGATAAATGGCTCCGCACCCCAAGGACATGCTTGTATATGTATGTAGGTTTTAAAACAGGCACTGACAGGTGGCCCTCATTATCTCCTCTAACTCTAAAGATATCATTTCAAAGTCCTTCTCACTCATAATAGAGATGCTATGTCCACAGACAGGGCACTCCAAGGCCACCACCAATTATCACAGAAGGCTCTGCTTAGATGTCTGTCCCCCGCTGTGGAGTTTTACAGCCCTCCACTGCCAGTACATAGTGGACAAAGAGGCTAAAGGACATTTTCTTTCTGTAAGTTCTAAGATGACACCTTTTTCTCATGTTTCCCGTTGCTACATTTATCCAAAATGCCCAGAGTGGCACAGCCTGTGCGAGAGGTCTATTAAGTGTTCAATGCTTACTGTGGTCAGAGGAAACTGCAGGGGGTAAAAATAGAAAACGCTAGATAAGATCAAAGTAAACTAATGCTCCTTACTCTATTATAACAGCTTCCACAAGTTCCCATAGATAGCTTTTTGTTTGTTTGTTTATAGTTTCGGGTCCAGACTAAATATTTCATAAATTTCATTCTATTTTTCTTTCAGATGGAAGTGTATGTATATGCTATAATTTTGTTGCTAGTTGTTTGTTTTCTAGTTTGATTGCACTGGTATGAAGTAGCACTGAAATTTGGGAAAATATGAAGTGTAACCCAGAGTCAATTTTTGAAAATGTGTCTAAAAAGCTTAAAAGAATGTGTATTCTGTTATTTTGGAGGGGGAGATCGGATATTTTAGCATGAGCGTAAGTTTGTTACCTGTATTGTTCAAATTTTGACCTTTTTGTCCACCTGATCTGTTAGTTTCTGAACAGTCTATGAAAATCTGGGGGGAAAGTGATTGTAGATCTGTAAATTTTCTTCTGTGCTTCTGGCAGTTCTCGCTGTGAACATGATGGTGTTTTCATGTGCACACAGGTGTGGGCTTGCTGGGTCTTCCTGAGGAATTGGGGGTTTTGTCACGACTTAATGACCATATTTAGCCCTTTGTCAGTTATCTCGGACTGTTGTAATAAAGCACCACAAACCGGAGGCTCCAACAACAGCAGCTCTTTGTCTCACAGCTCTGAGAGGAGAAGCCCAGAATGAAGGTGTCAGCAGGTGGGTCCCTTCTGAGGCCTGCGAGCCGCACCTGTCCTGGGCTGGGAGACAACCATTTTCATTTCCACATGGCTGTCTTCTTGATTGTGTCCTAACCTCCTCTTCTGATAAAGATGCCAGTGATATTGCACCTCACCTTAATGACCTAATTTTAATTTAATCAACTCTTTCAAAACCCTATTTCCAAAGATAGTCACATCTGAGATACTGGGGGTAGGACTCCAATGTACCAATTTGGAGGAAGGGGAGCTGGTTCAACTCATAAGTCCCTTTTAAAAATCAGGTGTTATATGGCATATTTTCTTTTGTCCTTTTACGCCCAACAATTTTGTGTTATTATCTTTTAGTTTTGTCTTGTGTGTGTTTGTTTGCATTTGTGTGTATATGTTTATATATTTGTGTATATACAGTTTTTTTTAATTAGTCTGATACTCTATATTTTATCGGATGAGCAAATAACACTTACATTGACTGTGGTTTCAGGTGTATTTAATTTTACTACTGCTACATTGTTCATTGATGAAGCTTTTTCTTTATTTCTTCTTTCCTGCCTGCCTTTGAGTCAGTCGTGCTTTTCTAAAAGAAAATTGTATGTCTCTATTATTTCAGTCATTAAGCTTAATATTATACTAAATTATTTTTGAAACCTTAACTAATCCGTGGGATGTACTGTTTTTCATATAGTTTATGATTTCCTTATTGGAACAGGACAAATGTTTGCATTCTTTTCTTAGCTTGAGATTTCTGCAACTTGAGGCTAGTGTCAATTGGACTTTACACCTCCACGTGGTGAAAGATAAAAGCTTCTTCCAACCCAAGGTCCAAAGAGTGAGGCGTTTACCCGGATCATCCCGGCTGGGCATCATATTTTTCAAGAATACTTTTACGAGAAGAACATCCTAAGAAGCAGTTACTTTCTGTTCACAGTCTCATCCTGGCCACAGACCCTGTCTTGGGCCCTGAGCATATATGTAAAGCCCCAGCTTCCTACTTCTCTACTGGTTTGCCCCTGTTTTGCCTTTTTATTTATTGTGTTGTAGGTTCCTTCTGTTTTAAAGCGTGGAGATTTTAGTTTTTTATCCTCTTGTATTCAGTTGCATATTTCATGTTTTATATCATATTTTCTTCAACTTCTATAGAAATCTGAATCAGAAAGGCACAGTGGTTGGCTCTCTTCTCCATGTTGTTAGGAATTTGGGGCATGGGTTTAAAACACAAGTCACATCTTTGCAAGATGTTTGCAATACTAGTGACTGGCCACTGGGGGTCCTTGCCCTCTCCGCTGGGTGTTGTTCATTGCCAGGCTCAAACAAGAATGTTCTCCAGATTCACCAGCATGTATCTGTGGGGCCCAGCCCTCCTCAGCTCGGCGGCCAAACTCTTCATCAGCATGTGTCTTGGGGGCTCAGCCCTCCTCAGTGCTGCCTCCAAACTCTTCTCTTTTCTTAGTTGTTTGTACAGTGGGTTAGGGGTTTTACCATCATAAAGTGTTTTTCTTTCTTGTGTGGTTTAATACCATCATATTATCAATTACCTATTCCTCTGCCCTACCCACAAATCATATTGTTTCTTGCACATGCTTTTCCAAAACACTGATTGCTCAATTTTTCTCTTACTTTTTGAAGATGCTAAGTATTTTTTTTAAACAAGTGAACAGTTTATTAAGAATTAAACAAAGGTATGATGTGATACAGTACAAGCAAGACACTCAAGATAGGTATAATAGTACTACTCACACAAAAACTTAAATTTCACGTCAAAAAAAATTACAAGACAAAAGAGAAAGCAATTTCACTGCTATAAAGTAGATATTTCATGCA
>CAUYRH010139319.1:0-21517 GCA_963574655.1 Perodicticus potto | reverse complement strand
AACAGTCCCATGCAAGCTCCTTTCCCGGAACTATATGTGCAACTGGTTATCTTGTAACTGGTCTAGCAGAAATATAGGGAGTGGCCTTCTTGTTATCGTTTGTGGTCAGTGCGCCTCCTCCTGCAGGGTTTTTGCACAAGCATATAGCATTGCTGCCAACCCTTACACTTTGTTCCTCTTCTTTTGGAATAAAAATTAAACAGAAGGGCCGAGGAAGCAGAAGATAGTGCACAATCTTGAGTATAAAACAAGAGGCATAAGGGAAAAAAGGAGCTTGGGTGCCCAGTCATCTCAATGAATCACTTTATCAGCCCTGTACTACCTTAAAAGGGCTTTTTTATGAAAAGACGAAGAAATGAATACACTTATTTGTTTAAATCACTTCAGTACGACTTCCTATTTCTTTTGGCAATCACAGTCTTAACTGAAAAAAATATATATTCAAAAATTTAGTGGTTAGATTGCTTGCAAGTAGAAAATATCATATAATTTCAAATCCATGCATTCTTTGGGATTATTATGTAGAATTCTATCTAAATTACCATACTGCATATCCACATCCACCATGTTAATGTGCATATGAACTTGCAACCCCTATCTGATTTTAGAACATAGAATTTTGTTTTGTCTCCCTTCCACAGCTTTCTATTTCTCCATTAAGACAAGAAAGTTTGAGTATTTCCTGTCTTCTTGAATTTGTCTCTGATAGATTATCTATTCTTTCCCATCAGAAGTCAAACCTTTTCTTCATTCTGATGCCATATTATTTTTAGACAATGATTCAACTGAGAATAAATTTATATTCAGGAAGAATATTCCCATTACTTACATAATTTGGATACCTTTTTTACTTGAAGCCTTATTTCTCTTTCTCACTTTCCATGTAGGATTATTTATGGTTACATGACTGAATCATACTATAGTATTAATAATTAACTTAACCCTCATTGACCTTTGACCTCTTGAGTTCTGTAGAGAAAATAAAGACCACCCTTTTCCTCCCTCTCATTCCCTCAATTTCTTCATTTGATTCCTTTTTAACTGATCTGATTTACTTAATTGCAAGCATTAATCCTCTCTTTGGAGATCCAGATATGTTATCTCAGTTTAGAATATAATCCTGAGTTTAACTTTTCATTTGTCAAATATCAATACCTAGTGAAGCCATAACTTTTAAAAACTTTCTTGATAGTATTATTTACCCTATAGATCATTTAACATTTTAAGTTTTCAGCTTAAAAAATTCACTAGTTGATCTGAGAAATCAACTATTATGAATGGAGAAAGCAGATGCCTTGCATATTGATACAAAGCATTTGGGGTCACTATTATAAATGAAGGTGAAGGCCTTTCAGATGTGTACCAGAAGCCAAATAAACCAGATGTGTTTGTTTGGCTACCTAAAATATTCACTAAAAGAGATTTGACTCTTAGCATCCCAGATACAATTAATACAATTAACATCAACAGTCCAGGAAAAGAGGCCAAGCAGATGGAAAATGAAATGCTGGTGATGGATGTTGAGGACAGACAGCTGCAGAGACAGCGCAGGAGCCCAGGATAGCACTGTGTTTGGCTCTTTAATTATCAATTATCAAAAATTTATACTTAGTTTTCTACTATGAATACATCAATATTTGATTAATTTATTTAGGTCATTTGGTCTCCCTGTAATTCTTTAGGGTAACTATGTTTAGATATAAGCTAGTGGCATTTGCTTTACTTGTGAAAATATGCTAAATTTACTAGAGATGATAAATAGTACAATGCTCAGTCTTCAAAATAAGAGTACACATTCATTAATTAAATGCCTCGTAAGGTTAAAAAGAAAAGTGAACTAGGTTAAAAAAAAAAATTGAGCCGAATCCTATAGTTCATATTATATTTACTCAAGTTAGTCAGATTTACAGAAATGTCACCACCCACTCATAAAATTTTCCAGAGCTGCTCCTTGTGGTTCTGTTTCTTGAGCTTAATTTGAGTCAAGAAGTAATACATGTTCAGGAATATCTTAAGTCGATATTAAAAAAGAAAAAAAGACAACGGGCGGAGCCTGTGGCTCAAGGAGTAGGATGCCAGCTCCATATACTGAGGGTGGCGGATTCAAACCCGGCCCCAGCTAAAACTGAAAAAAAGAAAAAAAAAGACAAGATATATTTTACTATTTAACAATTTAAACTTTTGACATTGGACTGCTTCTTGGAATGTGTTAGAATAATGTGTATTTTTTTATTCTATAATGTGTTAGAACTTGTGCATTATACTTTCAAACTATGTTGACTTTGACCATAAGCTAAACATTATCAGGCACTGGTATAGATTCTTGAAGCAAAATGTTTGCTTTCGATAGTAGGTGGGAGGGGAGAGGAGGAGATAGGAAAATTCACACCAAACGGTACAAAACACACTGTCAGGGTAATGAGTTCATGTAAAACTATGACTTAAATAATACGAAAGCACTTTAGGTAACTAAAACATCTGAAATAAAAAATTAAAAGGGTACGTTTCTTTTAAAAAAATAATTGCAACTAGTATGCAACACAATGTACTAGACATATTTCAGATTCTTTATATGTATTACTTCAAATGGTTATCTCAACTACCTTATAAATTAGGTATCTTATTTTACACATTTACAAATGAGAAAACTGAGGCACAGAAAGGAAGTGTTCCCAGTAATAAGCATTTTTTGCAGTAATAAATAAATCAGTGGGAATTCAAAACAAGTCAATATGACTCCAGCATCTGGACTCTTGAAGATTCCAATGTTCTTTCTTTAAGAGATGTATGGTTCTTCCAAGAGTAACATCTCCAAAATAGCTAGAAGTATTTCTATATTTTTTAAATTAACATTGGCTAAGAGTTATAAACATGTTGCAATGATATGCAAATATTTGTGCATTCTGATGAGAAATATTATGAATTTAGCTGGGTTACAAAGATCTATAAATGACACAGGATAATTGATAGATTCTCATCTCCTATAATTTTTGCTAGAGCTAAATTGATTATTCACTTCAACTATTTATTTCATTTTTACATATCACATCCCCTTCTTTAAAAAAAAATCTATTTAAGGAGGCACCTGTGGCTCAAAGGAGTAGGGTGCCCATCCCATATACCAGAGGTTGTGAGTTCAAACCCAGTCCCGGCCAAAAACTGGAAAAAAAAATCTATTTAAAATTATCAGTGACTTTGAGAATTATGTCCCTGTCCTGGGATGTCTCCCAGCATCCTAGTCTCCAAGACTCATTCCTTGTTTGTCTTATTCTTTACAAGTCAGGAAAATGCAAAGTGGGGGCAGTTATAACCCATCCCCTTAAGGGTCTTGGCAAAAGGCTTTGGCATCAGTCCAAAGTCTGATATCCAGATTCCATTCCTAGGAACCCCAGATAAGTGTGATTTCAGGTTCACAAGTCCCCTGCTCAAATTCCATCAAACAGTGCAGGAGAGTGCTTTTAAAACTCTTAACACAGTCCACAGTACTGCGGTCCCCCCAGTCTCAGGAACCCGCTATTTAAAGGTAACCAAGTCTATCATCTAAGTTCCTCAGCAGTGCCCTGCAGCTTTGTTGCCGACCTGCAGCTGCCACACAATCCCTGGCTCACAGAGCCCAAGGCGTGGCTACAGCCCAGGTCTGGGCACTGGCCGGGGGAAGGTCCTCCTTCCCCCACTTCCCCAACACCAATTTTGTCCAAACTCTCAATCTTTCACAGAGCTCCTGTGAGGATATTTGGAGGAGCTGGGCTCCTACCAGAAGCTGCAGGCAGGGACCAGGAATTCCTTGAGTTCCTATGCACATATGTCAACAAAGAACAGGAAAAAGCATCAGATGACCACAGGATGACAGATATCAGACATCAACAGTCCAGGAAAGGAAACCAAGCAGATGGACAATGAAATGCTGGTGATGGATGCTGAGGACAGACAGCCACAGAAACAGCTTAAGAGTCCAAGATAGCTCTGTGGTTAGTTCCTTCATGACAGTGCCCTTTAGAGGATCTTTACTTCTCACCATTTGCACCTGGACCTTCTCCACAACGACCCATGCTTGCCCATGAACTTCTTCAAGGGACACCCAGGGAGAACTAGTGAGCCTTTTCTCCAAGAAGATAGGCATAGATCCTACCTGTCATTAACGTGTTCATAGTCTCCCCTCCTCCATGCAGAGTGATAATGCATTTTCTTTTGATCACAGGTACCCCAGCAAAAAAGCAAAGCTTTACATCTAGAAAGGAAGTTGCATATGTCTGGAAATTTGATACCGTAAAGTGGGTTAGGATATTGCAGCCTGTCCTCTTTCTGATAATGGTGGACCTCAGAAACAGGCTTAAATTAAGCCCTTAAAATAGATTATGAGAAACCCTTCCTAACACCCCGAGGTAAGTATGGTAAAATAACCATGCATGAAAAATAAAATAAAGCAGCGTGTCCAATAGGTGGGTTCGGCTCTAAGCATTATGTGTGAGTTTTCCTATTTCAGGTCCTTGCCCTGGCTGAAAGCATTGAAGTGGAAATGAGCATACCGTGTGCTGTCAATCATACACACCTTGTAAAAACTGTCAAGAGTGAAAACGCTGGGTTCATCAGACCAAAATAAAGAGGTGCTCCGTGAAAAAAGATGACCCAGTGGAGAAGAAAGCCTTAAGATAATCTAAAGTTACTGTTGAAGGAAAAGGGAAAAAATAAATTCTTGACATATTTACTAAAATATATGTCTAGAACAGTTTTAGAGTTGCAGAAAAATTGAGAGAGTAATATGGAGAGTTCCTCTTTATCAGCTCACATGGGTCCCCATGAGTGACATTTTACATGAGTATGAAACTTTTATTACAATTGATGAACAAATATTAATACATTAATGCTAATTAAAGTCCATAGTTTATTCAGCTTTATATTTTAATACAGTTTAACTTTTCTTGTTTTTATTTACTTTGTCACAGGTAATGCTTTTGTATTGTATCTAAAATCTCATCTTCATGGCTCGGCCCCTGTGGCTCAATGGGCTAAGGCGCCAGCCATGTACACCTGAGCTGGCGGGTTCGAATCCAGCCCAGGCCCGCCAAACAACAATGATCGCTACAATCAAAAAATGGCCGGGCGTTGTGGCAGGCGCCTGTAGTCCCAGCTACTTGGGAGGCAGAGGCTGGAGACTCGCTTGAGCCAAGGAATTGGAGGTTGCTGTGAGCTGTGTTGCCACCACACTCTATCCAGGGTGACAGCTTGAGGCTCTGTCTCAAAAAAAAAAAAAAAAACATAAAATCTCATCTTCAACCAATATTTGCTAAGATGTTTACCTGTGTAGTCCATAGATGTTTGTAATTTTCCATTCTGCATCTAGGTTTATAATCCATTTTGAGGTAATTACTATGAAATGTGTAACATCTATGCCTAGATTTACTTTTTGCCTATGGACACCAAATTGTTTCCATATTATTAATTTAAAAGCCTATCATTTCTCTATTGAATTATCATTGTCCCTTTATCAAATACCGACTTTTATATCATTTTTTTCTGTGTAATGTAGGTTATCTATATGTTGGTTTATATATGTGTTCTGTGTGCCATGCTATCTTGTGTAAAATACTTTTATATATAGTTTTAAACTTGGGTAGTGTCAATTCTTGAACATTTTTCTTCTGCATCATTGTGTTGGCTATTCTGGGTCTGGTAACTTTCCACTCAAACTTTAGAGACTGTTTGCCAATACTAAAAAAATGGCTTTCTTGAATTTTAGTTGGTACTGTGTGGATCAATTTGTATTTTGCTTTTATGTCACAAAATATCCCTCTCTTTATACATAACTTAGGTTTATTTCACCAGGGTTTAGTAGTTTTCCACACGTAGATTTTGTATGTGTATTCTTTAGATTTATACCTAAGTATAATCTTTCTTTTTTAATGGTGGTATTTTAAATTGTATTATGTTTGCATCAAATTTCAATGCTTCATTGCTGATGTACAGAAAATAAATGAAACACTGTGTCCTCATATCCTGCAACCTTGTTGTAATTACTTATTAGTTCCAAAAGCTTTTTCTTTTGTTGGTTTGACTTTTGTTTTCAAGGGAACTTTTTGCTTAGTTGTGAGAGATTTTCTATGTAAACAATCACGTCACATGTGAAAGGAAAGTATTATTTCTTTCTTTTCGATTTGTACACTACTTAGTTATTTTTCTTGTCTTATCTGGGACTTTCACTACAATATTGAATAGATATTACTGAGAGGGACATTCTGGTTCATTCCTGATCTTAAGCGTAAAGTTCAGTTTCTCACCATTAAATATGATGTTACCTTCAGATTTACTGTCGATTTTTTATGAAGTTAAAATTTTTCCAATTTTATTAGATTTCTGAAATCTGTTGCCGTGTTGTATTTTAAGAAATGCCTTCATTTGCATTAGTCGATGTAATCATATGACTGGTTTTGTTGTTGTTGTTTGTTTGTTTGTCTTTACACTTGTTCAGGTAAGTTATATCACTTCATCTTCAAATGTAGACTCAGCCTGGCATACCTTGAGGGAATCTCTCTGGGCATGGTGCATAATTTTTTTTTTTAGCTGATTCAGTTAGGTAATATTTTGTTGGAGATTTTCTATCTGTTTTTATGAGAAACATTGGTCTACAGTTTTCCTTACAGTATATTTTATTGTTTTTCTTATAAGGAAAATGATTTCCTTACAGGATTAGTGAAGAAGAGTCTCCTCTGTTTCGATTTTGTGGAATAGTTTACAGAAGGTTGGTGTTTCTTCTTTAATAATTTTGTAGAATATACCAGTGAAACTATCTGACTTGGTGCTCAATTCAATTTAGTAACAGATTATAGGCCTATTATGATTATGTTTTATCCCATATGAGGTTTAGCAATATGTCTTTCAATTTTATCAAATTATCATATCTGTGGGCATAGAGTTGATCATTGTATTCCTTTATGATATTTTTAATATTTATATAATTAGTCATGAATTGAATCTTTAGTAATTTTTTTACTGATAATTTATTTGTTTTCTTTTATTTCTTTTTCTTTTCCTTTAGTCTGGTTAAGTGGTTGGCCAACTTTATTGATCTTTTTGAAGAGATGGACTTGTATTAATGTTCTCTATTGTTTTCTGGTTTTTAGCATTCATGTTGGCTCTATTTATAGCCCCCATATCTACTGATTATAAAATTAAAACATTAGAAAAAAGCATGTGGTTTCAATTAGATAATTTAAATGAAAAAAAATAAGATTCAGTCTATTTACTAAAATCAAAAGCAGTACAGATTTCTTTCAGGATGCATATGCCAATATTGTGATCCAGGGAACCTAAAATACTAATGCAACCTGAGTAATACAAGATTCAATGCTATAAAGCAAAGTTAAAGGGAAAAAAGGCAATACAGTATAGAAAAACAAAACAAAACAGGATACTGCAGCTGGGAAATGACACAGGATGGGGACACAGAATACACACTGAATTCTTTATGGTTTATGTGACCTGGACACAATTAGTATCTTTTTTTCTGCACTGAAAGTGGATTTTCTTCTTTTTGACCTGATTCTAAAAGAGCAAAAATGGAATTATAGAATTTTTTTTAATGTAGGCATTTATAAACCTATGGTCATGACAAAATCTCTAAATGATTATTTTAGACTTATATTTCCAGTCAATATACCATTTAAAAAGCAAACCTAAAATGCTCAACTCTTTAAAAATTAAGATTAATATATTTTTAATTTAATACATTTTGACAAAAGCCTTCCTAAGAGCAACAATTTTGTATTATCTTCTATCATCATTAAGCAACATAGTAAGAAAAATAAGTGTAAATAAATGAATATGTAATAAAAATTCTCAAGAAATACACAACTTTTCTTGCTGATACACTATTGCTTAGATCCACCCACTCGTCCACAGTAGTATTAATAACTCACACATAAAGTCAGTTCTGCATTTTCTTTATACGTATGGTATTTGAGTATCTTTGTCTTTTTGTGTATATGGCCCAATTTTTATAAATGTGGCCTATTTTTCTAATTAGAGTTTGATACATATTGTCTTAAATTTTCCTTAAGGAGTCCAGGTTTTATTTAAACAAACAAATTATTATGTGACTTAAAAGTGCCTCTTTTGCCCCTTCTGTATGTGATAGTCATAATCATGTCAGTAAAACTAAATTTAACATTTTCATCACACTGAGGCAATTACATAATTCAAAGCCATAACCACATTCAAATACAGTAGTTGATCTTGAGCATGTGTGCCAGGTAGCTTAGTCATTCACTGCTGGGGAGGTCTGATCTGCACTAAAATAAAAAGTAAAAATGAGCATCCAAATTCATAGAGCCTATCAAGAGATTCAGAAAGCTATCAACAAGAATAATGCACCACCCATTCCAATACTGTGTGAAGTGAGAGGACATGAGACAAAGGCATTTATAAGCAACAAATTCTGAAGACAGACCAGAGTGTTATGCATATCAAGCAGGTTGTGAGGTCAACGTGCAGAAAATATCACAACATAAGTTAATGCCTGAGAATGACACCCTGAAAACAACTTTTGAAAGCAGCCCTGACAATTAGAGCATCTGCAGACATTGCCTCCACATGAAATGTCACTTGGTGGTGCAGAAGGGGCTTATGGTTAAGAAACATATTTGACAGGTACACAAAATAAAGGTAAATTATAACAAAAGGAAAGAGTCTAAGCCTGCCTGTTTACTTTTACATACCACTGCATTTCTCACTTTTACTTTTAAAAGCAGCAAAATAAATACAAATGTTTTAGTTAATCTGAGGATGACATTTTAAAAAAATGCTATAATTTTCTATCAATATATTTCATTGATAAACGTGGAAAGTAGAATACTAAAACAAAGCTGTGCCCTTATTTGAATACCATAAAGAGTTTAATGTTTAAGTTTGTTTTCTGAGTTCTTTCATTTTCTTTGAGTCTTTCCTATTTTCATACTTCTACCCCTTCCCACACCTGGGCGTGAAATGCCAAAGTACTTTTACTGCACATTTCCTTACATTTATCAGTTTTCAATGCCTTTTTCTTCACCCTGAATTTGTTTACCTCTCTCGCTTTTAGTACTCTTGCATTTTATATCATACTCAATAGGTACTACTCAGGTATCATCATATAAAATGGATAAAATGGTTAAGCATATGTAATATCCCTTGAATGGGGGAACAAGATAAATGTATTATCACTTTACCATATATTGTTTTTAATAGCTACTTTTTGTAACAATAATCTAGATATTACTTTCCTTTTAATGATGATTGAGCCAAGGATCAGGATGGTAACTCACATGTTCATATGTCAGTCATAACAAAACTCCACAATTTTAAATGATGAAAGTTAGATTCTGGATTTATTCAGTAAGATCTGCAATCTAGACCTTCTATCTGTAGAAATGATATTTCCTCCATGGCACTTCCCTGTTTAGGGCAGTTACTTTCTGTAGCCTCACAATTGTCTTTTTTAATATTTCAAAAATAGTGCAGCACTATTCTCATATAGTGAAAAAAAAAAGGTTAGCATTCTCAAGGGAAACTTTAAATGTCTTGATCTTGACTTTGAACTATAAAATAAATCCTAATTCCTATAAATAAAAATGTATCCCAATCAAAAAAACAAGTGATGGTATTCAAATTTTTTGCTGACTTTGTTGTTGACAATGATAGGACACAGCAAAAAGTATCATTTCAGAAAAGTAAGTAGGTATGAAAAACAAATTTTAAAAAGCAAATGGAAAAGCTTTTTACTTTCAACTTTGCTGTGCGGAGTCAGGACCTATTGACTTAAAACTTAACAGGGAAGAATTTCCCATCAGGCAGTTTATTGTCAGATCACTATTCCCATAATCTTAAGGAAACAATTCCATTAATCTAGACTCTCATCTATTTCTCTTCATGTAGAAATGATTCTCCTTCTCTTTTAAAATTTGGGAATATTCAATCAGGACACTTCCAGCCCGCTGGTCTTTCCCTTAGTTTTTATTCTTATGTATTTATTTGAGTTCACTTCTCCACTTCACTCTCAGTCTGTGTGTTCTTGGCTTTCTAGTACTTAACTCTGGAGGACTTTCCAAAACATATTTACTCTGTGCTGTACAATCTTTTGTTTGCCTAACATTAATCTCTACATGAAGGTTCAAGTCTTTGATATAACCAAACTGGTCTTGCGTCATTTGTATTCAGCTTTGATCTAAATTCTCATTTTGCTAGATGCAGCAAAGGCACTCCAGGGAGAGATATTCTTTAGAGACTTTGGCATTTAAACATGGTATAATATTTATATTAATTTTTTATGTACCCATGTACTAAGAAAATCCAACGCTCTTATAGGAAAGGGCGAAAATTCATCCATTATCACGTTATGGTAAGTGAACACAATTTTCTCAGTCTTTCAGTCATATTTGGAACATATTCCAAAATCTACAGAAGTTATCTGATTGTCTTTTACTGTTGTCTTTTTTAGTTTCAAGGGTGCAATTACACAGCTAGTGAAAAAACATCTAGAGTTAGATTTAAACATGAGTGGGTGTCAGGAAGAAATCATGATACATGTTTATATATGGATTTAATTTTATGTCTCTGCAGATAAACAAAAGAAAGATATTCATCTGGAGAAAATTATTGAAATAAAAATTATTTTTTGATAACAAAAGCAACTTATACTCTTAAAGTTGATAATGTATTAAAATATTGTATGTACTTAATATCATTTATATTGCATTACTCAGAGAATGTTGAGAATTTTATACCTATTTTGAGAGTCTAACATAACTGAGACTGAACTAAATTAGTCATGGATTGGTAGGTGTGACACATCTGTAATGTAATTGAATTATTATCCATCTCTGACTGATTTCAGAAGATTTGCAGAGTAACATCAAAGAGTCGCTAATAAAACTGTGAAATATTTATTTGCTTAAATAAGCAATTCTTGATGTGTGTGTGTATGGGTGTGTGGGTGCACAGGTGTATGTCTTGTTGAGAATTAGAGATGTGGCTACCCTAAGTTGAGAAGTCTTCTGTTCATTAACTTGGTTATTTATTTATTAAAATATAATTCTTACATATCTTGACCAGACACATAGTAAATAACAAGGGTCCAGCAGTGAACTAAAAAGAAATACTCTTTCCCAGAAGATGAAAGGTATTATGCTGCTGCTTAGTAAAACTTTATTAATAAGCCCAGTTTTGATAAATAAAAAGGAGAAATAATTAGAAAAAAATTGCTCAGAAGTTTTCATTCCTCTGCAGCATGCAGAGAAATCCAATGATACCTCCAAGAACAGTTGAAATAATTTCATCAAGATTAAATACTGGTGACTCGGTGCCTGTGGCTCAACGGGCTAAGGCGCCAGCCATGTACACCTGAGCTGGCAGGTTCAAATCCAGCCGGGCCCGCCAAACAACAATGACGGCTGAGACCAAAAAATGGCCAGACGTTGTGGCGGGCACCTGTAGTCCCAGCTACTTGGGAGGTGGAGGCAAGAGACTCGCTTGAGCCCAGGAATTGGACGTTGCTGTGAGCTGTGATGCCAGAGCACTCTATCCAGGGTGACAGCTTGAGGTTCTGTCTCAAAAAATAAAAGATTAAATACTGGTGACTGGGCCTTAGTTTCTATGGGATAAGCCTAAAGAGGTGACGATATATTGTAGTTAGGCAAGTACCCTTTATGCTCCAAGGCATCCTCGGCTTACGTCTGTTTTTCTGTTCACATATTTTTCTTCCCATATGGTGTTTAAGGGTTTTGAGAGTAAGGGCTATTGCATACACAGTGTAGATCAATTGCTACCAATGATAAAGTTCTGTGTAACCAATGAATAATTACTGTCCAAATAAACAAGGTAAGTTATAAATGTCGAGGAAAGATGTGCATTCAAGGTAAATCGAAAGAATGAAAAACTTGACAGTCATGTAGATCCGAAACACTTGAGACAAACAGGAATATAGAACCACCTGTATTAAGTGGGATTAATGCAAAGAAAGCCTGCCAGGCTGAACCCAGAAAAAAAAAAAAAATGAGCATTTAACATGTAACCACAGAACCTTTTTTTTTTTAATGAACCTATAATCTTACTTCTAGGCAGAGACAAAACTGCTATGTATAACAAGCCAACTTGGACAGATGTTCTGAAGACACCATTGATTAAAGGGTATTTGTTTAGCATAAAACTTAATTCACTTTGAAAGATGAGTATTTCCCTGCAAATGAAAATTTCATCTTGCTTTATGTTAACACCTTCCATAAATAATTTGAAACTAACTAAATTTGGTGTTATTATTCTTTTCTAGAATACTTTCAGCAATTCACAAAGAAATCTATTTTCTTTGAAATGAAAGAAAATAAGTACAGTATTTTTGAATGATTAAATAATTTTGATTTATCTCCCTGAGTTTGATGTTGTAGTTCTTCAGGAAATGTGTACAATACATACAAGAAATAGATACTCATATACTAGTCCAACTGTCTACTGCAGTCCTCAAACTGGTTATAATGCCCAGGATACCCAGCAATTTCTTTGCCTTTTGTTTAATATATGAATTATGATGTGGGACTGTAAAATGGAATTTGAACCATAATTTTACCATAATTTGAATCTGGAATTTGTTAACATAGTTATAAACCTTAAAAAACAGATTTAAAATTACATTTTTAAACATTGCAAACAAAGTTATTAGTAATAATAGTTAGAAGCTACAATGGATGAATCTGATAAGGCAAAATAAAAATGTAATAAGGAAAATATGTAAATACATAATTTGAGTCACAGATATGTTAATATTAAACTCAAAATCAAATCAATAGTCTTATAGTCTTTCTAATTTTGGTCAAAATATAAATATAATATCGTGGCATGACAATTGTATTTTTAATCATTGTCACCTAATATTTTCCTCCATCAAATGATAATACATAGTTTAAAAAGTCTATTAGTGAAGAAACTTCAGCATGAAATTCTCAGAACCCATAAGGATTTGGGGAGAATCTAAATACTTCTTCACTTGTATGTGCAGGGTGTCACAAGCTAAAAGATTCCCTCTTTCTTTTATTCTTCCTTTAGTTTTTTATTTGTTCAACAAATGTTTATTTAATCATAAATAAAAATGGACAAGTGATGGTAAATAAAGGAAGAATTAATTAAATGTAACTTAGAATTCTTTGAAACATAATTCTATCTTCAAAGATTTCAATGTCTTTTTTCCTTTCAATTTAAAGGCAATAATATATTTTCTTTAGTTCAAAGTTCAGATGATTTTTTTTTTTTTAATTTCAGGTTGGTTTAGGACACAAAGAATTGGGTGGGGTGGATAGGTGTGCTCTCAATGGGCACAATGTTAGGACGTATGGCACACCTCCTGGGGGCACAACACAACTATAATAGGGACCATACCTGACAAACAAAAACATTGTAATGTTGTTTTACTTTTTTTCTGTCACACTTCGAAAAGGTAGGCATTGCCCATTTAAATCAAATGTGCTGAACAGGTTTGCTCCACCATTCAGATCTCTCTTCTGAACTAAAACCTTATACACCAGGTTGTTAAAAGTTCTGCTGGCAAACGGTCACTCCTCCATGGGGCATCTTAAAACCAACGGCTGATCAAGACAAGGACTATGATGGAATTAGCTGAAGCCTTTAGTGGAACTGTAGTGCAGCCCCATTTCTCTGTTTGCCCAATCCTGTTTCTTTCCCCTCATTTCCACAGGTTTTGATTGTTGGGAAACAAACTAACAAATACTGTGTACTCACATGTCCCTCTCAGAGGTTGGTTTCCCTGAGAATCTAACCAAACTGTAACATCAGAAATTCCTTATACATATAATTCATTTTATTATATAACTGAATATATATTCATGAGAGACCATAAAATATACCCCCTTTATACTTTTAAATCTTTTTTGATTCCAGTTATCATAGAAAGATCATGATTCCCAACACATTCCTCTTTTCAAAGTTTTTATGTTCCCTGCAATTCTTTCATTACCTACCTATCTTCAAGTGCTCAAACACCTTCACTAAATTTTTTGTAACTTGTTGATCAATGGCAGAAAAATTCTGTATATTCTCAAATCCCTTTTCGAGCAATTCCTTCTGCTTCCTTCTCTGTCCCCACCTCTGCTTCTCCCTTAGAGCATCCTTCCCTCTGGAGTTCTTTCTAACGCCAGATATTCTCTGCAGCCTCTCCTAATCCCCAGATGATCTCCTTGCTCGTCTTCACCATTTCTAAATAATTCTCTCTACTCCCTAATTTCATCCTTGGATTTGGCATTTGTTCTATTCAATTCTATCCCCTGTCACCATGGTCAGAATCTACGTTTGAAAGCATAATCTGGATTTGTATTTTCTTTGTGGAGAAATATGTGTATGTTTTATAAAGATAAACAACTTCCACATATGTGTTACAACTCTCAATTAGAAGTCTTTTACCTTCTTAAGATAGCTCCTTGAATTATGCAACTTTTAATTCTAAAAACTCTGTTGAAGAAAAATTAATTTTGGGAAGCCCTATTAGGGAGGGAAATTCTACTTACTGGTGTGGAGAACAAAGTATTCAATAATGCAATTATATATATTTGCAGCATTAAATCACATGTAATATCTATATTAAACTAAAATAATTGTTAATCTTTTTCTACCTGATTTCCTTTTCTTATTATAAAGAAATAAGTACCACAGAATTCCAGCATTATTTACATTATTACATTTACTTTAGTCATATTGTTTTCTGTATTTTAATTCAGAGATACATATGTATGTGAACTTTGTCATTTGAAAAAATGTATTGCACATTTAGAAGTATTTGAAACCTCAAGAAATATCCACATTTTATTTAGTATTTTATAGTAGTTTGTTTTAAAGATTGCATTATATTCTTATTTTGCTTTTGCTATTTTAGATGTAAAAATTATTTATTGTTTTCAAAATGTATTGGTTATTCTATTTGGAAAAAACATGATTTAGCATTTCTTCCTGAATATTACAACCTCTTCAAGTTCTCATTTAAAATAATTTTGCTATATTAATTGGTGTTGGCAAAACTTCCCATTTGATATCAGCTACAAATTTCATTAACATACTGTTTTCTCCATCTTCCACATCATTAATTAAGTTGTTAAATAAGACCAACCCTCTCACTGATCCCTGTGGCACTCCATTAAATACACTGGCATTTTGTTTGCTATACTTCAGTCAGTTTTATATCCACAAGGCTCTGCTTTTATCCCAGTCAATTTGAACTTTTTTATCACTATTCCATGGCACTTTATAATATATTTTGTTTGCTATTTTTGAGTAGATATTTTCCATAAACTTGACATTATTGGCTTCTCTGCAGTGATTTTGTGGTGAAAGTAGCCTGGAGTTTTCTTTTTACTGTGGCTTTTAAATTATGAATGCTTAAATAGCAAATTCTTTAGCTATTTTTCTTTTACTGTCTTGATCTTTAATTATGACTGATGTGTTTTAGTCCACTTTGTTTTCTCTCATTCCCCTATATTTTTAAATACAGATTTCTCTTCAATTCTGTATCTCATTTCACAAAAGGTAATTAGTATAATTTTTTGTTGACAATTTCCTTTATAGTGAAATATTCATAATATCCTGAATCATCAGAGCCAGTTTCATCAAAGCATTCTTCTGTGTTGAATATTTTTTTCTTTTCCGTAGTTTTCTTTATTCTTTGTTTTTCAAAACAAATATTTGCTAATTTACTATCAAACATGACTTTCATTATTAACCATACTAATTTATATTCATTTCAGGTATATTGATTTTTTTTATGTATATCGAACCATTTTAGTGAAAAATTGGTAGGATTTTTATTTCATCTTAAATTATGAGCAGAGGATGTTTATCTGGATATTGTTCTTAAAGTTTATTTGGATATTGCTATAATATAGCATTCCATTATTTAGCAAACTTTAAATTTATTTATACATTGTGAATCTTAACAGTAGGATAAGTATTAACATTTTCCTTTTTAAAAAAGTTCAGATAAAGCTATTTCTTCAGCATTATTATTAAGAATGTATGTGCTTTCATTTACATAGATTACTCTTAGAATTATGAATTATTAAATTTAAGCAATAAATAAAGGTTAATAAATAAGGGTTAATTCACAATAAATCTTTAACTTGGGGGTTATGATAATATTGTGTTGTTTCTGGTATAAACACTGTTGGGCTCTACAGTCTTACATTTTAACAGCTCATCATACGATTATACAGATTTGCTATACTTCACAAATGTGCTGGGCACTGAGGATTCCACAGAAAGGGAGACACAACTGTCAACAGAAGATAGTGCTAGAAATGACTTATCAGAAAAAAATATGAATGAGAGAACAGGAAATAAACAATAATTCTTGTACAGCAGATCCCAAAGGAAAATTAAGTCAATTTGACCAGCAGAAACTTTCAAAGGCCAGTAAGTTCCATACATAAGAGAATCGGTAAATCTTGAAAGTATGAAAATCCGGACTGTTGGTGATTAGGCTGCTACATCCCCGTCCCTCCCACTTTCAGCTTGCAGTTTTCTCAGCATCCTTTCAATTAGGGACAACAATTTTCTGGAATACTTTTCAGTTTGATTTCTTGAGGCGAAGCAAAAAGGTGGGTGTGAGAGGAAAAAGTGTAAATTTAAGTTGAAAGGAATTTCACCACCAACACTGGATAACCAGTTTCCTCTTTTGAGTTGGTTTTCAAAAAGCCCCTGCTCAAAACTCCAGGACTTTCTTGGTTTCCAACTGCATGATTCTAACCTTTACCTCCATTTCCCATGATCATCTTCCCTGTGTCTGAATCTCAAATCCTCTCTCTCTCTTTTTTTTTTTCTTAGTAAGGACATCTTCAATTGGATTTAGGGACCACATTAACTCCAGGAAGATTTCCTCTGGAGACCCTCAATATAATTTATATCTGTAGAGACCCTTATTCCCACAAAGGCATGTATATAGATTATGGGAGTCATGATCCAAACTTATCTTTTTGAGTTACTATTCTATGCACTATAAGTATCAAACTATTAACTAGATGTATTTGTACAGTAAAGGCCTTTTTTAAAATAAACAAGTACCAGAAAATGTATTTCCTATGAAATATTTCTTGAAATGTAATGCAATCTGTAATATACCCAGTGAAAAAGAGTTCCAACAGAGAAGTTAATGGGCAGGAATCCCCCAAGAGAAGAACAGTCTCTTGGAATTAGCAGTGCATTAGGCCAGAGAGTCTAAACTGAAGCAGGAAATAACATTATTTCAAAGGGAAGATGACAAGGGGGGGAAAAATGCAGAATTTATACAATTGACCATGTTGAAAAAATCCATAGGTGTTTGGTGGATTGGGCAAAATAGCTGAAATTGTAATACAAATTTTTTCAATGAAATGAAGGCATTACATGCAAGAGAAATATTGACTTTATGAAAAATAAAGATACAGGTAATAAAATAATATATGTGTCATATATTATTTTATGTTTTACAGATGTAAATTATATTTTGGCTCAGAAGTAAACTATGGTTATGTAAAAAGATACACATTGACCAATAATAGTTTCAGTAACAACAGCTGTAAAACTACATTGAAAGAATGAAAGGAGCAGAACTGGCCTCAACACCTGAAAGAGGCAAATCCTTCCCTGTAGCAAAGAGTGCCTGTAGATAAAGTTGGTAAAGGGTGGATTTATTTTCAAACTATGTGTATATATACCCCTAAAGTAACTATAAAGAAAATTTAGTATTGTTGCACTGAATGACATCTGGGATAAAACTATTCACAATTTTATAAATTTTGTAATTTATAAATTACATGTTATCTTAAAATAAACTTGACAAACCACACGTATCAGTAACTACATTTTGCTGCTGCAGATATTTGCAAAATAGGTGGTATTCCAAGACATATACCTAATCAATGACAATGTGGTATTACAGTTTGATGCTCTGTTTTCTCATGTTGTTTATTTTCTAATGTAATTTACTGTGTTTAAGGTAGAATGATTTTCTTTATCTCATTCAAATTTTATTTCTGGCTAAATAAAACATCACAATACTGCATTATGTTTTATTAAAATTTCATAAAAATTACTTAGAACTACTCTCTGAATTTTTTCCTGGGACCTCATATTATTATTTCCTGTAAACCCATTAAATTTGGCATAGCAGACTTATTTCTTCCCTAACTATTCTCAGAATCACAGGGTTGCCATATGTAATTAGGCAACCTGACCCAAATTGTGCCCATAAAAGTAGAGCTTACGTTTTCAGATCCTAAATTTATCATCTGAAAATGATTGCCTGAGGTTGTTTACACCAAGTATTGTCTCATCAGCATTCAGCAGCACTGATAATGCATAAAAGAGGGAAGAAACCACAGACACACAAGAACAGATGAAAAAAAGATTCGTGAACAGAAAATCAACACCCACAATGCTTCAAGGACCATGACTGCAAGAACTTTGTTGCTTCATTTTAATGGAATCTCCATTTTCAAATGCATCTCGAGACAAGCAAATTGTATGCCTGTTGGTCTGCTCTGCATAATAAGCATCCCTGCTCACAACTTTATACATACAGCTTAAAGCAGGAATGTTTTTGTTCTGTTCTATTTTGCTTATTCTTTCAAATGCTCTACTTTGTACCCCTATTTGGAGGAGTATGTGCATTTTTTTCACTTGAATAATCCTTGTTCAATATCCATAAATAAATTATATAACTATCACCTGTAATTCCACATCACTAACTTAATTATGTTATTACTATTTTTTACTTTTCACTTATTCCTTGAAAGAAACTAACAACTCTTTTTATTAGTATCAGATGAAATAACCTATTTTTAATCAGCATTCTATCTGATATCTGGCTCTGCTTAGTGAAAAGTAAAAAATGGAGAAGAAAAAAAATTATGTAAGTACTTTGCGTTACTCTTTTAAAGACATCAGGTATATTTGAAAATTTAATATTAGGAATAAAATATATAAAAGCTATAGGGAATCATGTTTATGTTAGTAGGTAATATTGGTTGCCTGTTGCGATTATATGAACAGACAACATGCAAGTATATTTCTTAAATTCAAATATAAGCTAAATTATATACATATATGTGCATATTATATTATTTGTATCATGTCCAGCTATATTGCTTTACTTTCACAGAAACATTACATTAAATGAGGTGGTAGATATATAACACATATGATATATAACACATATGATATGTAACATAAGTAAGAGCATTTTTATTGTTGTAATCTTATTCTTAGTCTGGCTTTAGAAAAACTTTAAGCCTAGCCAAAGCATCTCTTTTAAGCCATAGTAAGTTTAAAATTGAAAAATCATGTTATGTAAATAAGGAGATCCCTATTCCATATGGCCCGAGGATTTTGGAAGTTATGTGCATATAAATTATCTATTGTTGCATGACAAATTATCTAAGTTAGCAGCTTAAAAATAAAGATTCATGATGCCTCTGTTTCTTTGGATAAGAGATCTAGGGGCAGCTTAACTGCAACATTCTTCAATACTATTTTGGCAGTTTTGGGCCAGGGCTGAGCTTGAACCCACCACTTCAGGCATACGGGGCTGGTGCCCTACTCCTCTGAGCCACAGGCACTGCCTACAATACTGTCTTGTAAGATTATAATTAAGCTGTGGATTAGGGCAGCAGTTACATCAAAGCTTAAATAAGGCATAATGCTTTCTCAAGATCACTTATGTGCTCATTGGCAATCTTCAGAGAATCTTCCTGTAAACTCTTATCTTTGCTGGCTGTTGGCTGCAGGCTTTATACTTCCTTGTCAAGTGGGTCTTATGAAGGCTGCCTGAATGTCCTCACAACATGAACGCTGGCGTCCCTCGGAGTAGTGTTTCTGTGTGTGTGGGTGTGTGTGAGACAGAGATGCAGAGAGAAAGAGAAAGAGAGAAAGAATGCACCAAGGCAAAAGTTGAAGGCTTTTATAACCTAATCTTGGAGATGCCATCTGACCACTTTTACCAAATTCTGTTCAAGTAGCTAACTCTACCCACACTCAAGGAAAACACAATTGATGTTCATCTCTTGAGCAGAAGGATGTCAGAGAATTAGTGGATATATATTAAAACAATTATCTCAGGCCTGTTTGTATTAATATTTGAATTTGACTTGTAAACATTCCTTAGAGAATCTAAGCTGCTGCCTATGTTACTGTCAGCATTTACTAATATCTTTTAGTTTCGCCTTCTAACAATCCATAACATGTTTTTGTCCTCATCTACCCACAACGTGCATAAAGCTAATTTAGGGATCAGAAAACCCTCACTTTACTACCAGTAACTATAACTTCCCTGTGCTGCTTCTGATGCTAAGCTGTTAAAGGATAAGTTCTTTCTGTTCTAGAAATGTTGGTGTTTAGAAGGGGTAAAATGTTTCTCAAATCAAACCTCTGTGTTTTTTCAGGAAAGCTTCCTCAGAGAGCATTTTTACTTTTTCTCTTACTGATGCATCAGCTACTCTACAGAGTTTTCTTTAATTATAGGAATTCTAAATACTTATGCTAAGAGCCAACTTTCTCAACTTTTTCCTTAAGGAATAAATTTCTCAAAAATAAACAACAACGTCATGCTAATATCTTGCCTGGATTAGCATGGGTAGGCTATTACTAACTTGAAGTAAGAGTAGATATTCTGTTTTCTCTGCATCACTAAATTCACTGATTTATTTATGGTAATTCTACCATTCTCTTATATTAGGAGGTTATTACAAACAAGAAGCTATCCTCAAAATAAATGGAATATTGACTGAACAAAGCAGGCTAGAAAGAGCTCTATAGGGCAAAGTAGGAAATAAAATACAGCCAACTTGTTCCCTTGTTTGGGTAATGAAACCTTCTCATTATTTTCCCAATTATCCTGTCGCTTCATAATCCCTACATCTAAAATTTGTTGAAAAGGTTACGAATAAAAATTAAGGGAGCTAAAAAGTAATAAACACTATAGGAAATAGATAAAAAGAAACAGATTTTGTTTAATTACAAAAAAAAAATCAATTTAGCAACTATAGAAGAAATGGCACACATATGCCTGTTTGTAGAATATAAATGATTTAGCAAGATCATTCACAATCAGCATTAATGGAATTATCTTTATCTTGGTGAGATAAGATTTTTAATATTGGAAGTTAGACAAAGACATCCTGGAAAGTGAGCATACCTTATCAGATCCTGATTGCCCAATGAGAAGGCTGACACAGGTGGAAAGGATACAGACATTATACATGTATGACTTAAGAGTATTTTTGTTTTATTGCAATTCCCAAACAGCAACAACAAAAAGCTGACCATGCCTAACCATCTGTGAATGTCTTCTCATTTTTAAATTTACTTTTAATTATAATATATCTTTGAATACATGTATTTTATTATTCTTCATTACATTATTTCCCCCACCCCCACCCCTCCGTGGTAAGACAGAATTGATTTACAGAAAAGAATACAGAAAACACCAAAGCTCCTGGTAGAGGGAGAGATTTCAAGTGGGGAG
>CAUYRH010139313.1:0-15469 GCA_963574655.1 Perodicticus potto | reverse complement strand
AGCTCTGAGATCTTGGGACTTCTTTGGAACCTCATGGAGAAACCCTTTAAGGCGCAGCTCTCTGACATTCTGTACTTGTTCCCCACCCATCCTCCAGAGAAACTCCCTGGAAAACACGCTGACGGAGAGTGAAGCCCGCTACAGCTCCCAGCTGGCCCAGGTGCAGTGCATGGTGACCAACGTGGAGGCCCAGCTGGCGGAGATCCGCTGTGACCTGGAGCGGCAGAACCAGGAGTACCAGGTGCTGCTGGACGTGCGGGCCCGGCTGGAGTGTGAGATCGAGACGTACCGGGGCCTGCTGGAGAGCGAGGACTGCAAGTGAGTGTGGGGGACACATGAAGTTGTTGTGGGGATGAACAGTCTTTTTGATGGAAATGAATTTATAGTTCCAAGCTTTTTGTTGGAGATAAGCAAGAACGACACCCTTACACAGGGTACTTTTAGTGGCTGCCTAGCTTGTCGGTTCATTTTACTCTAACCTGCCGCCGTGATTTTCTGTCCTCAGGCTCCCTTGCAACCCCTGCGCCACAACCAATGCTTGTGACAAGCCCATTGGGCCCTGTGTCTCCAATCCCTGTGCCCCACGTGTCCGGTGTGGGCCCTGCAACAGCTTTGTGTGCTAGTGACCCCACTGCCAGAAGGAGGAGAAGGGCATCGCTCACTCCCAAACTCAACTTCATCCTGACCTCTCCATCAGGGACCCCTCTTTGAACAGAGGCAGAAATGTTTCTTGCAGCCCCAGCTTCCAGAGGTCAGCTCTCACTTTCCCCTGTACTCTTAGCATGATTTTTCAGCCTAAGAGACTGCAAAATACGCCTTCTGAGTCACACAGAGAAACCTACAGCAGGATCGAGCAACATCTATTATCATAAAGACACATTGGCGTAACATGTTATGCTTTAACAAAAGTGATTCACAAATAATTACATGAAGTGTGGTGGAGCTGATGAGGGGGCTGTGAAATGGAACATAATTGGAATAATCCCTTGTCAATCTTTTAGTGTTGGAGATGCAGTATGTTCACTTCCTAATAAACTCTTATGCTGGCACAAAAATTATAATTGTTCCACTCATTAATTCCCAAACTGGGTGTCTTATAATAATAAAATTCGTCAGTGTTTTTCCATCAGATGGGGCAACTATTCATTCCAATATATGGTCTGTGGATTCCTTCAAAGGAAAAGCCTACACCAGCCACCCCTTATTGGTCTGGATTTCATGTTTGGGAAGAAGGTATTTGGGAGAATGGCAAAACCACATGGGAGCCTCTGGTGTTTTTCAACCTTTTTAAAAAAAATTTCACGGCACACTTGAACTTATAGTTAAACTTCCATGGCACACTTAAATTATGTTGATCAAAAAAAAAAAAAGGGTAGAAAAAAGAATATAATTTACTGTGCTTTGCACTGCTTCTGAAAATAATTTAATCAATGATCTTTAAAACTTTCTGCGGCACACCTTAGCTCCTCTCATGGCACACTGGTTGAAAAGCACTGGTCTAGACATACAGGAGCTATTCATTTTGAAACATGAAGTTCAGCGATGTGTAAATATTTGGATTGAAGAGAAAACTGCATTAGGTGAAGGAAATCTATCTAGCTTCATGGGTGTATATAGTATAGACTGCATATGAGGTCAGGCAATTAAGTTCACAAACTCATCCTAGGAAAGTGCTAATATATAATACACCTCGTTGCTGATTATGACTATGGTCACCTTCAAAGTACTCCCCTTGGGAAGCTGGGCACTGATGCCAGTGCCTAGTCCACCCATCAAAGCAATTTTGGAGCTCTTTTTCTGGAATGGCCATCTGAACTGTTGTCATATGTGCTCTGAATGGTGGATTAGGGGCTGGTGTCAGTGCACAGCTTCCTAAGGAGAGCACTTAAAAGGTGACTATAGTCATATTCAGCAAACAGGCCTATTAGCACTTTTCCTAGGATGAGTTCATGAACTTAATTGTCACAGCTCTCTCTCTCTTTCACACACACACACACACACACACACACACACATATACATATATATCTCATATACCTAGACATGCACCCACACACTGAGCATGTGGACAGTTGGAGGCAGGCCTGTACAACATGCTCATAGCTGCCTTCCCTCACCAGCTGTCCTGAGGCCAAGGCACTCCCTTGCACCAAGGCTATCCCATGATGTTAAGCTTCTAAAAGACTGATCACTCACTATGCTAATTGTCTTCAGGAGCGGAATGCCATAGAATGGAAGACACGTGGTCCTGAAGATCTGCGAGTCCATGCCCTTTGTGAGTGGGGGTTGACTGTCTGAAATACCAATTGAAGATCACACATACAAAGCTCTTCTTTATTTGAGCTTTGCAGAGAAGAAACAGTAGTAGAAATAAGTAATGGGAATATGATACAGATTCAATAAATTGATGTGGAAAGCCACATTATTATTAATAATGAGGAGATAAATAAATGGATTGGAACACTCTCTTGTATTTCAGCAACAACACAGAGGCAGAAAAAGAAAAAAGTAAGAACTCTTAAAGGTAAGTGTCTGATATTCAACCCTGGGCTCTTCCAGGTTTAAAGTTCATTTCTCCTTTCTGAGGGCTCCAGGTCACCCGTGAGGTCATTAGTTCCTAGAGCCAGGCCTGCTCCTAAAACAGTGCTCTCAGGGCAGAGGCCCATGTATCAAGGGAGCCAGAAGCTGAGCACCATCTCCTGACCCCTGTCCTGCTCACGTGAAATGCACAATGATGGTGCTGGGCAGCAGTCTTACCCATGAGGGCACAGGGTGGTGTGTAGTGATATTGTGGAAGAATCATGGAGTGTTTGGAGGGAAAATTTCTGGGTCCTGGCTTTGGACAAGGCATTAACCTCCCTAACTCTGGGACTTCTCACTGAGAGAGGCCTGCCACCCCTCATCCCCCAGGGACTGTGATGATCCCTGGCATGTGGAAGCAACCTGCAGGGGGTGCAGGTCTGTGCACACATAAGTTTTACTGTTCTTGCCATTGATGCTTTGGCCTTGAATACTAATTCCTGGTCTCTCTGGGTCTAATTTTGAGATTGTCTACTCCCAATAAAACATGTTACTCAGCCTTCTTTGATTGGTGTGACCAAGGTGCCTGTTTTCTCAGTTTGGAGACCTTGCCTGTGAGGTGCTGAGGTGGCACTGGACCACTTTTCTCTCCTTTTGCTCCAGGTATCCCCCTTCCTGGCCTGTCTCATGGAATCCCAGTGCCCCCGTGCTGGGGGGCTGACATGGAAGGAGGATTAGTAGGGAATGAAGCATAATAGGAAGCCTTGGGATGAGAGATGACAGGAGTATTGTGATGGGGGCAGGTGGGGAGGTGTAGGGAGCTGTGGCCCATGCCAGGCCTGCTCCCATCCTCCTGGATGTACTTTTTATCCCTTGTCTCTTATGGCTCCTGCTTTAAACACACATATCTGGGAGGCCTGGTACAGTGGGCTGGATGAATGTCAGTTTAGGGTAGCATCGTGTGGGGTGGTTCTGAGGTGAAAAAATGTGGCTTGGTGAACTCTCACAGAATGAGTTAACCAGAGGCTCAAGGGTGAACCCAGACCAGAAGTAACCTGAGGACACCTGGAACATACACTTAGGGTAGGTAGATCCCAGGCTGCACTACACATCTGGGAAATCTCACAGCCATTAACCCCAGAAACATGGCTCCCGTGTTGTGTCAGGAATGTTGCCAGAATTGTTTGAAGGAGCTTTCTTTTCCTTGCCCAGGTCCTAGACTGTTTCTAAAAGCCCATATGATATGGTTTTGGGGGCCTACTCTTTGAGATCTTTGAAGACAAAGCACTGTTTAAGGCATGTGAGACCCAATGCTGGCGCTCTTCACCAGTCCAAAGCTTCCTCCTCCTCTACCGTGTTTGAGGGACTGACTCTATAACATGCCTGGGATGGGTTGGTAGGCCTTGGTTACCATCCCTCAGAAGGAGGAACTCATTCTCAGATCTGGGTGGTCTGACTCCACAGGGCACGCTCCCTGCCTCTACCCCATCCTGTGGTCTCGTGGCTCTAAGAGCCTGAGACAGTAATGCTTCTGTCATTAGTTAGTGGGTTAAGCTACTTCCTTCTCAGACATCACTGTGTATTCCACCTCATTTGGACCTGTTCTAAGTGCTGGATATGGACAGGCATTAGGGCCGCTACTTAAAAGAAGCTTTATTGATATTGAGATTAGAGTTGACATGAAATAAATAGCACATATTTAAGACACACGGTTTAATAAGTCTTGACACATATACATACCAGTACATAATTACCACCAACAAAATAATGGACACATCCACCATCCCCCGAGGTTCCTTGTGCTCCTTTTCAACCCTACCCCTCATCCCATCCCTGTCTCCATTTTATGAAAGAAGAAAGTTTTAGGGCAGTTCTGGGGTAGGGATATAGACTCCCTGACTCTGCTTTTCTTTCTATACTATGTTGGCTCACAGGAAGTAGCAAGGTGGCAGAGGGAAACAAGAGCCAATGCAGCAGTGTGGGGCTTCAGTGCTTGATAAAAGAGGAACCATCACTGACTTAATAAATACTGCGTGCTTTAAATCCTAGGAGTCAGTCTGTTATAGCCATTTGGTAGATGGGAAACTGAGAGTGGGCAGGTTAGAAAGAAAACTTGGTGAAAACACATGAGTCAGTGATGAAGCTGGGTTTTCAACCCCCTATGCCTTAAATCCTGGCTCTCCTGCTATGTGCCCTATTGCCTCCCAACTTGAACCTGGCAAGGATGGCTTAACCACCAAAGCCTTCCAGCTCTTTGACATTTCCCCTCCACTCACAGGGGAGCTGCTATCATTGTAACTGAACTGACAGTCCCCCAACCCACTGTTTCAGGCCTCCCACATATGTGTGTTTAAAGCCCACTTGGAGTTTAAGTACCCTCTCTGGGAAAGGATACCAGCCAACACCCTGGAGATGGTAGAGAGGTTTTGGAGTTTGGAGGTGATTGGGTAGGGAAGAGGCTTTTTCTAGGTTGGGAAATTGTGTGTGCTGGTGGCCCAGAAGGTAGTTTTCATAAGCAGTTTTCTTTTCTTTCTTTCTTTCTTTCTTTTTTTTTTTTTGGCAATTTTTATTTTCAAATCCTGATGTGGCCAGGAGGAGGCTGTTGCTCCTCTTCCCTTTACCCTGAAACACTCCAAGTAAGATGCTGTGGGACTAGGGCTGTCAAATGATTTTTTTCCCTGAGAAATAGGTTCTTTTTTCAAATAAAAACTTAAAGGAATATGTTAAAAAAGTACTGTCTCACTAGTGCATCTTTAATTTTAAGACATATTTATAATGCTTTTAAATTCATTCCATGGAATGAATGAAGTTTGGATTCAGTTGTTTCTTCAGGGACTATTTATTAAGCTCTTACTCTGTATTGCGGCTTGTGCTGTGACCCCGGGTCCCTCAGTGGAGAAGAAAGACAGGCTAAGCCCCTCCTGGAGTATGCAGACCAGTGGAGGAGAAGCAGAAAATCAGAGCAAGAAGCAGACACAGCAGGAAGAGGGTGTCGAACTGTGACAAGCATGAAGAAAACAGAGCAGAGATTGATTGATTGACCCATATCAATATCTGATGACATTGGTTACTATGGTCAGAGCTGGTCTTTCCAGGAGGTGACATCTGAGTGGAGAACTGAAAACTGAGAAGAAACAGACTGGAGAGAAAGAACATTCCTGAGAGAGGGACCAGCTTGTCAAGGGAGGGATGCCTTTGAAGGAGGGAGGAAGGCCAGTGCCTTGGGGTAGTAGCTAGGGACATTGGAGCCTGTAGCTCTGGGGGGTATCTGATTTTATTTTACTTATTTTTTTTTTAAGACAGAGAATCACTCTGTCACCAAGGCTAGAGTGCCATGGCATAGCTCACAGCAACCTCAAATTCCTGGGCTCAAGTGATCCTCCTGCCTCAGCTTCCCGAGTAGCTGGGACTACAGGCATCAACATGATTCCTGGCTAATTTTTCTATTTTCAATAGAGACAGGGTCTTGCTTTTGCTCAGGCTGATCTCAAACTCTTGAGCTCAGGTGATCTTCTTGCCTCAGCCTCTCAGAGTGCTAGGATGACAGGTGTGAGCCACTGCGTCGAGCACTGGTCTGATTTTATTTTGAGTAAAGGGAGAAGGATTAAGACAGTTAAAAGGATGGGTTTGACTGACACCTTTATGAACAGGAGCACTTTGGCAGCCAAGTGGGAAATAGATTCACCAAAGAATAGCATTTAGAATGTTGGGGTAGTGGATGACAGTTACAAGTTGGATGCATTGTGTTGTTAGTTTCAAAGAAGAGTCACTGACATCTAACAACTGCTCATATTCCCCATCAAAAACAGGAGAGTCAGATAAGAAGTGGCCTGAATCACAAGGATCACTTAAACTATAAAAAGATATGATCATGACACGGCCTGCCTGTTGTTATTACATAACTCAGCCTGGCGTCTGAGGAGGGCATGCGCTGGCTCCCTGGGAGAGCAGGTGTGCGGAGGCAGTGTTCTTTCTCTCACTCTCACTTGCTTCACATGTGGGGACAAGCTCTGGGCTGACAGGGAAGATTTACAGCTTCCCCCAAGACATACTTAACAAGAAATTAAGTACGAGTTTGGCAGTTGCCAGGATATGTTGCCGTCTATATGTCTTTATGAAGTCTATATGACTTCATGTGGCAGCACAGAGCTATTGGTGACCCCAGTGAAAAAGCTTGGGTGTGTCACATCAGAGCATGTGTGTTTAAAGTTTTAAAAATGGTTAGAAGAAGAAAAAGGAAAGTTTAGAAAGAAACCAAGCCCCAGAAAAATAGTGTTTGAAATTGCTGCTTTAGTTTTTCATGTGAATTCCAACTTCTGTCTGGATCTTAGCCCTCAGTGTGTCACTTGACCTCTCTCGGCCTCTGTTTCTTAAGCTATAAAGTGGGGGGAATGATAATCACTTCCTTGCCTTTAATTTTAGAAGGCAGGGATGAGATTATGTTGGTAAAGATGCTTAACTCAATGCTTGAGATATACCAGGTGCCCAGTAAATAGAAATGCTGTTCACTTCCTTAGGGGCCCAAGGACATCGTATTCCTGCATCCTGCCCCTTCCCATTACTCAGGCAGGACGGGGACTCCACATGGTGAATATTGAAAGGTTTAGCAGACCAGAGACATCTGGTACCCAGGTGGGAACCTGCTTCAAGGTTCCTCAAGTTGAGGGTGGTAGAAGACTGGCTAGCTGGGGCAAGGAGCTGAGGGATTTGGGACCTAAGAATCAAAGAGAGATGACTTCAGATGTGCTTGGGATGTGCTTGCTTGCCTGTGTTTGTGTGCACAGCCATACACCTGTGTGCCTATGTGCACCTAGGCATATGACTGTGAGTGCAGGTGTGTGCATGTGTGTGTTGTGCCGGGAGGAAGCTGGCTAGTTATAATTATTAAGTTGGTGGTATTGCCCTGATTATAATAATCAGAATTTTTCAATGGGAAGGTAAGAGGAAAGCACAGATATGGTGGTATCAAAGAGTAATCATCACTTTTTGGAGCTGGTTCTACACAGGAAAGCAACAATTAAGTTTTTCATGAAAGACCTGGGTAAAATTAACGTATTTGGACTTTTTAAAAATAACAATTTCATACCTGCGTGTGCTGACTTCGTCGTTAGTTGGTTGTGGAGCCCAGCCGAGTGCTGACCGCTGAGAGAAGTGTGAGGATGTACCCAGACACCAGGGCAGAGCGTGAAGGGCGTCAGGGGTCACTGTCAGAAGTGCACTACAGGCTGAATGCAGCAGTGCCTGAGTACTCACCAACACGGAACGGTGCGTTCTGGGGGGTGGGAAGAAGGCTTAGCTGACCGAGTTTCAAGTCCATTCTCAATAACTGCTCAAGAGATGGGTTCCCCAAGCCAGCATGTCTTGGACTGAAAAGCAAATTCCCTCAGGTTGGCTGGTGGAAAGGATGATATTCTAAGGGTGGGAGATGGGTGGGGAAGTGTCTGGAATTTTGCAGCTGGGATATGGTGAGCTCTGTTTGCCATTTGGATGTCAAGGATTTTAGAAAGGCAGATGTCTGCCTTCCTGCGCTGTGTTTAACTGAGGGTTTGCATTCCTGCCCTGAGATTGGGACTTAATGGTGGAAATGGGGGGTGGGGGAAGGAAAGAGAAGGAAAGGAGGAGGAGAAAGAGAGGGAAGCAGGCAGAAGGGGGGTGGAAGGAGGGAAGGAAAGTAGGAAAAGAAGAAGGGAATAAGGGAGGGAGGGAGGGAGGGAGGAAAGAAGGAAGGGAGAGAGGAGGGAAAGATAAAGGAAGGGAGGGGTGGAGGGAAAGAAAAGAATTGCAGCTGTCAGTGATTCATCACTATGTCGTTTGTACCATTTCTGCCATGTCTAGTCCCAAGTTTGCCTCTTGAATTTAAGGGTTCTGGTCTTTGCTATCCCAGGACATTATTAGCCTCTTGTTCTGTAGCTCTGCCTGCTCTTGGTCTCCCAGCAGGGCATCAGAGAAACCCCTGCACAGATGGATACAGCTCAGCTGGTGACTGGCTGGGCAGGAAGCTGGTCTACCCCACAGCTGGTGCTCTTGTCCCTGGCACAGCACACAACTACAAGTGGCAACTTGGACACCCTCTAGACCATTGTCCTGCTAGATTGGCCCTCAAGTCGGGCAGTTTAAATACTTTTGAAGAATCTTCACATTTTAACTTTTGTACTACTTTTTTTTTTGGAGACAGAGTCTCACTATGCTGCCCTCAGTAGAGTGCCGTGGCATCACAGCTCACAGCTCACAGCAACCTCAAACTCTTGGGCTTAAGCAATCCTCCTGCCTCAGCCTTCCAAGTAGCTGGGACTACAGGCGCCCACCACAACGTCTGGTTATTTTGTTGTTGTTGTTGCAGTTTGGCTGGGGCCGGGTTCGAACCTGCCTCCTTCGGTATATGGGGCCAGCGCCCTACTCAGTGAGCCACAGGCGCCGCCCAACCTTTGTAGTACTTTTATGGCAGACATAAAGTAGGCACATAATAGGGGCTCAGCAAATAAGTAAGTGCCTGCCTGATTATTAACCTGTTTAGATCAAATGAAACAAAGCAGAGAGAGGCTGCAGGAGCCGCAGCAGGCAGCCAAAAATGTTGTCTGCTCACCTGCGGAAGGTGCACGTAGGAGGCTCTGAGAAGAGCAGGAGACGTGTAGGAACACGAGTGCCTGTTTCTAATGAGAAGCGAGTAATTCCTTTTTCTTTTAATCTGACAAGGTGTTTTTTGAAGGAAATATGTTATTCCTCCATTAACAACCTTGACACAGGATTAGACCTGAAACTTCATTGTGAAAGAACTTCGGTGACATGAACCATGAAACTTCTGAAACAAGTTCAATACAAAACAGAAATTAAGTAAAGCACTAAAGTGGTTTGACCACACAAAGATGGGACTCCATGCCAAGAATTTTTCCACTTCTTCTCAGAGGTACTTCAGCACAGACCCAGAAATTTCCCCGGTGAGCCCCTGTTAGAACTACAGCTTAGTGAAGGGCTGGGACCAGGATGCTCTGATCTGGTCCCCTTGCTCCTCTGTCCACAGGCGACTGGCCACCTCTAGCTAGATGTAAAGCTCAGGGGCTTCAGGGTCAAAGCTGATCAAATGCGACAACATAAGGTTTACATTGTAGAAAGTTTTGGATTGTAATTGAGAGAGGCAGGCTGCGTCCACACCCACCCACCTCTTTTAATGAACATTAGCTTGAGCTGTAAGTGAGAATAAGTGAAGACCTGATGTAAAAGTGAACCTGTTGGTGGGACCAAGGAGTGCTTTCAAATGCACAGTAATTGCACATCCAATTAAATCAGTTGATTGAAAAAATACCAGTTTAAGTTTATGTTTAGATCAAAAAAATCTGGACTTATATATGCCTTTATAAAATCATGAAATGCTAGAACAATGTGTGTGTGTATATATATATATACATATATATAAAATTCATGATTGTATTTATTTCTGGTGAGAAAATGTTGGAACAAGAATGAGTGTGAAAGTCAAGGAAGTTGAAAGTTCTTTTATTTTTTTTCTAAGTCTTAAGTTTTATTTAACTTCCAGTGAGAACAGAGCGGGCCAATTACTACTCTTTCCTTGTAACGCCAATTAACCAAGCTGGGGAGAACAAGTGCACCTGTAACCAGCCAGTCATGTGATGGGTGTGGTGCCTCTCATAGGGGGTGGCCACGACCTCGGCCCCGCCACCTGCTTGGAGAGTGTCCACGGTTGAGTGGGGATTCCGTAGATGGTTTCATCTATGGACACAATAAGGCCTGCCGCTTCCGAGGCTGCTGTCAGGGCATTGATCCACACCATAGCTGGCTCCCACACGAAGACCTCAAAGTCATCAGCAATGTCCTCATTGTTGATGTCCACCCCATACCATGCTCCCCGCTGGGCATGCCGAGCCCGCAGCTTGTTGAGGATGTTTGTAGCATCAAAACCAGCATTATCACACAGCTGGCGTGGGATAATCTCTAAGGCCTTGGCATATGGCCCCTATCAACAGCTGTTGCTTTCCTGGAACAGTCCTTGAGTAATCCCACAGGGACTTGGAGAGCTCCATCGCAATGGCCCCACCACCAGCCACCACTGAATCATCTTGATGGCCTTCCTGACAATCATGATGGCATCATGCAGGGACCTCTCCATTTCCTCCATAAACTGCTGGGCACTGCTGTGAAGGATGAAAGTGCATGCTTTGGCCTTGGGGCAGCCAGTGAAAAAATTGTACTTTTCACTCCCAATCTGAGTTTCTCCAGATAACTGGCAGTGACCCAGCACATCTGCTGACAGAGCATTCACACTAGTCTGGAGTGAGCCTCCGCAGGCCATCATTGTCCTTTTCAGGTCCTGCTCAGGACTGGGCCAACACAGAACACATCCCTGTCAGCAAAGTACTGGGTGCCACATTGCCAACGGGGAGTTTGGACAAGACAACTTTGGCTCCAGAGTGATGGATCCTCTCTAATTTGTCATAAAGAATGTTCCACTCAGCATTAACATTAGCCTGATAATTCTCAACTGTGTGGACTCTGATCTTGGCATCATCTTTCTCAGTTTTCAACTCGAGTTCAACATTTAAAAGGGCCATGATGGGATTATCATACTTTTTGGGTTGCATTTCAAACCCAGCATAAGAGAAAGTCTTCTTGAATGCAACACCTACCAGCTGAGAATCCTCTAGGGCTCCACCCTGTACCTTCTTGATTCCAATCATTTTAAGCTGCAACAAATCATCAAGCATCATCACTGCATCAACCACCATCTTAGCAAAGAAGACTTTCTGCTGGGAGATCAGCTTGGAACTCAGAGCAGTCATGGCACACTTCTCCAGCAGCTTCCTCTGCTCCACCTTTTCAGTCTTTTTCACCATCACAGCAATCTCTTTGATCTTCTTAACTGCCAACTGAGTGGCTGTGTGGAAAGCTCAAATCATGACCTGGGGGTGCAAATTTTCCTCCATATATGGTTTCATTTGCTTCAGAAACTCTGCAGCCAGCAAGGTCACTGAGGTGGAGCCATCACCAACCTCAGCATCTTGAGATTTGGCAATGTTCACTGAAGTCTTTGTTGCAGGATGATGGACAGCATCAAGGAGTTTCAGAATTGTAGCCCCCTCATTAAAAATTGATGCTTTGCCTTCCTTGTCCATGCCATGTGGCCCCAGGGTGGTTCTTACAGCCTCAGCAATCACCCGGCAGGCACTGATGTTACAAGCTGGGGAATGCCTTGGGACCTATCAGTCCCCTCTTTTAACAGAATAACTGGTGTAGGCATCATTTTGGAAGCTAATTCAGCAGTCTGTAGATCTTCCTCTCTTCTCTGTCTCAAGGAAGTTCTTGATATTATCTTTAACACTATATTTACTTGATTGTAAACCCCCTTTGAGAAAATATGAAAAAATATTAACAGCCATTAGTCTTGGAAAGGCACGGGTTTGAAATAGAGTTTCTCTTAGCTTTTTAATTCTTTTTTGTTTGACTAGCTATTTTTTAAAAGCATTTTATTGCTGTTAAAGTAAAACACAACACAAAAGAATGCTCATCTCTATTTCAGTCAGTGAGTATTAGAGCTTGAAGTTGTAACAGCATTGCGTGTCCCTGGTGGAAACTTACGATGCTAAGAATAGGCTGAGTAACCTGGAGGATGAGAGTTCGTGTGTTTGATCCTGGACACCCACAGACATAGCCATGAAGTGAAGGCAGATAACATTTGTCCATGTCCCTCTGATAAGGTATTTGTGTAAAGGTATTTGTAATTTTCATACTTACTATGGTAAGAGCAAAGAAGGGAGGCTAAAGCCACTTTAGCAAACATGTAAATGCTTTAGCACAAGAATTTGGGTTCTCTGGGAAGTATGATACAAGATTTGAGGGACATGAGTATGTCCCTCTCTATAAGGGACTGGGGAGGACCACATCTAGAGAGGAGCCCGGTGATGCCCTCAACGAGAGCATCAGTAACACAAGTGCATAGTTGCCAACAGTGACTTCCTCAGGGCAGTGAGGAGGCGTGGCAGGGATCCCCTGGTCTTCTAGTTAATGTTTTCACTTGTACTATATTACAGGGCTCCTCTCACATTCATTTATAATTTCATTTACATAACATTTATTGTAGCCACTGGAGATACATCGATGAGTAAAACAGCCACCATCTGTGTGTCTCTGTGGTTATAAAGCTTCCAGTCACTTGATGACATGACACTGAGGCTTACCTTAAGTCAAAGAGGCAATTTTCTGTGATTCTGTCAGAAAAGCCAGGGATAGTGGAAGGAGGATGGGCTTCAAAAGGAGATGGGTCAGGGTTCAAATCAAGCTCTGCATCTTCTAGTTAAAGTAATTGATGGCCATGATGTTCAGTTTCTTTGAATACCAAATAAGGATGCTAATACTGTATTTGATTATCTCGATCATTAATCAAGAAAACAATACAAAATGCCTACTGCAAGGCCTGGCACATGGGATGGACTGATAATGTGGCTCCTTTACCAAGTAATGGCTAACTGAACACATGATTTATATCAATTTCATGTAAATATAATAAACTTCTTACATCAAGCCAAGGTTTTGTGGAGTTGCTTGCTTCCGGTGAAGCCAGCGTCAGAGCCTTGTCTTGTGAGCTCTGGAAGCTGCGTGTGTAATGACATGAGTAGATCACTAGAGGCCGCCAGAACAGGCTTTTGAACATCTCTGCAGCCAGTGAACCTTCCTTAACTAGGCATTCAGATTTCCCAATAAGAAAAAAACAAAATGTTTTTATAAAGCTGTATCTGCCACATACAAATGCTATGTGTGTTGAGGTAGGTATCTGAGTCAAAATAAATTACTGATGGATAAAATTATTAAGTGTATAAAATGTAACCATAAAAACTAGAAGGAAAAAAAAAAGCGAACAGTTGTCTAATTTGGGGAGGGGGAAGAACTTTCAAAACATAAAATCAGCAGGGAGGAAAAAAAAAAAGATAGATTTGCCCATGTAGAAAGATACAATTAAAAGGAAATGACACCATGGGGCAAGTTTGGCAACATGTGTCAGTGACACAAAGAAAAGTTAATATATTTAGCAGTAAATAAGCTCATTGAAATAAACTAGGAAAGATGGATAGCTCAATAGAAACATCAGCACCGCAGATAATTTCCAAAAGTGGTCTATAAAATAAATGCACTAATAATTAAATAATTACAAATAAATGCTACCATGAGACTTCAAGGCTGGACTACCTAGTTAACAATGAGATTTTAAAAAGTAGCTGGTATTGGTGAGGGCACTATGAAATGGCTACTGATGGGGACAATTTTCCTGGGGAATGATTTTTAAATACTTATTAATAACCTTAAGATTATTAACATACTAAAGACTCAGTAATCACATTTCTAGGAATTTATTTTAGAAAGAAAAAGGATGCACAAAAATTCAAATTTTAAGGGGATTCACCTCAGTGTTTTGCTTTTAATATTGGAAAACTGGAACCAACTTAGATCTCCAATACATAGTAGTAACAGGGAAGGTTCATATCAACTTGAAAATACAATTTCTCAGAGGTTTATGACAGTAATTAATAAACTCATGAGCATTTTCTCAGGTTAAGTACTATATTTATTGTACAACCCAAATTGTACACCGTGGTTTCAATAGTGCAAAGATTAGTGTCAGGATGAGGCGTTTCTCTTCTGCTTTCTTTCACTGTTGGCTTTTGCTCATGACTTGGGCAGCACTGGTGACTTTCCTATTCCCCGCACTCAGGGTAGGATTATTACTGTAGAAATGCAGAGAAAATGACTTAAGTCAAGGCTTAGCTTATGCATTTCCTTGTGGCAGTGGAGAGTGAGTGGCCAGATACTCAGGACCTTCCAGTCTCCTGAGTCAGGTGATAGGACGATGCAGAGTTTCATGGACTGGGGAGTGGAGAGAACCCCAGTATCTCAGCTGATACCATAGCACAATGATAAGGAGGTTAGAGAGGACCACGTACATTTCTAGTTAAAGTAATCTATGCCCATGAGCTTCATTTTTCTCATGTACAAAGTAAGGCTACTAATGCTTACTGTATTTGGTTATCTTGATCATTAATGAAGAAAACACACACGAATGCTTACTGCAGGGCCTGGCATATGGGATGGACTGATAATGAGCCTCCTTTGCCAAGAGATGGCTAATTGAACACATGATGCCTGCTGTGAACCTGTTGTCACCCTCTTCAATGCTATAAGACTGTCCAAGCTCCCCCAAACTCAAACAGCAAGTCTGGATGAAGGATGGTAGTGGGAGACAAATCTTGAATAATTTTTGAGTTTACAGAGAAATAAATTTAAGCAGTATTAAAGAAAAAAAGTGATATATCTTTAACATACCTTAGATCATGGACTTAGAAATTTGTACCTAATGTATGTTTTTATAGATAGATATTTATAACCATATATATTTATCTATATTCATATCAATATTCATATGCATATTTTTAGGAAAAAAAGAAAGGAAAACTAGAGTATTAGCAGTAAATATCCTTGTGGGATTATAGATGATTTTTATTTTTCTCCTTTTTTATATTTTTCAGAAATTCACAGAATGCTGGTTTGAAATTTACAATGCAAACATATTATTATTGTTATTTGAATACAGTATTAAAGGCAAATTACATTCTGGGGAAAATATTTATAACTCATAACATTCAAATGGACAAAGCTTTGATTTTTCTGTTTGACAAAGGAGTTCCATCAATCAAAGAAGAAGACCAACATCACAATAGAAAAGTGGACAATGGAGATGGAAAGAAAATTCACAGAAGAGGGAACATGAGCAGCTTTTATTTATTTATTTTTTTCTTTAAATATATGTATTTTATTATTATTCTTCATTACATTATTTCCCCCCCAACCCCTCCATGGTAAGACAGAATTGATTTACAGAAAAGAATACAGAAAACACCAAAGCTCCTGGTAGAGGGAGAGATTTCAAGTGGGGAGAGAGATGCTCTCTC
>CAUYRH010139310.1:0-33101 GCA_963574655.1 Perodicticus potto | reverse complement strand
TCTTTAAAGGTTTGGTAGAATTCTGATGTGAAACCATCTGGTCCTGGGCTTTTCATTTTAGGGAGATTTTGTATAGTTGATGCTATTTTAGAACTTCATATAGGACTGTTCAACATTTCCACTTGATTCTGGCAAAGTCTTGGAAGGTGGCATGCTTCCAAGTATTGGTCAATTTCCTTCAAATTTTCATATTTCTGAGAGTAAAGTTCCTTGTAATATTCATTAAGGATTTTTTGAATTTCTGAGGAGTCTATTGTTATTTCGTCTTTAGCATTTCTGATTGATGAAATTAGAGATTTTACACTTTTTTTACTGATTAAATTAGCCAAAGGTTTATCTATTTTATTGCCCTTTTTTAAAAAAACAACTTTTTGATTTAATGATCTGTTGTATAATTCTTTTGTTTTTAATTTTATTTAATTCTGCTCTAATTTTGGTTATTTCTTTTCTTCTGCTGGGTTTGGGATTGGAATGTTCTTCCTTTTCTAGTTGCTTCAGATGTACCATTAAGTTGTTAACTTCCTCTTTCTGTTCTCTTGAGGAAGGCTTGCAATGCTATAAATTTCCCTCTTAGCACCTTTGCAGTATCCCAGCGGTTCTGATAATTCATGTCTTCATTGTCGTTTTATTCCAAAAATTTGGCAATTTCCTTCTTAATCTCGTCTATGACCCATCTATCCTTCAGCATAGGTTATTTAGCTTCCATGTGTTTGTATGAGCATGCAGATTCCTGTTGTTACTGTGTTCCACTTTTATTCTATGATGGTCTGAGAAAATGCAAGGAATAATTTCTATTCTTTTAAATTTGCTGAGGTTGGACTTGTGACCTAAGATGTGATTGCTTTTGGAGTATGTTCCGTGGGCTGATGAGAAGAATGTGCATTCAGTTTTTTTAGGATGAAACGTTAACAAATATGAAGTGTCCATCTTTATCCTTCCTGACTTTTGTTGGTTTAAAGCCTATTGTATCTGTGAATAAAATTGCTACATCTCCTTTTTTCTGCTTTCCATTTGCCTGGAATATAGATGACCATCTCTTCACCCTCAGTCTTTATTTATCTTTTATGGTGAAGTGAGATTCTTGCATGCAGCAGATATTTGGCCTGAGTTTTTTTATCCAGTCAGCCAACCCCTGCCTCTTTAGAGGATAATTTAAACCATTCACATTGATTGAGAATATTGATAAACATGGTAGAATTTTGGGTATTAAGTTTTTTGAAGGTCCAGTGGACATTTTATTCCTTTCGCCACTATGGAATTGTCATTTGATCAAAATTTTCTGTGTGAGTTTACTTTTGTGGTGGAGATTGTGCTCGTCATTGTGGAGGATAGGTCTGAGAATATCCTGGAGAGCTGGTTTAGTTATGGCAGATTTCTTGAACATGTGAATGTCATTAAAGTATTTAATTTCTCCATCATAAATGAAACTCAGTTTAGCTGGATACAGGATCCTGGGTTGAATGTTATTTTGTTTTAGGAGGTTAAAAGCAGATGACCACCCTCTTCTAGCTTGAAAGGTTTCAGCAGAGAGCTCTGCAGTTATTCTAATATTCTTCCCCTTGTAGGTTATGGTTTTCTTATGTCTGGCTGCTTTCAGAATTTTCTCCTTCATATTAACTTTAGTGAAGTTAATTATGATGTGTCTTGGGGATGTCTTATTTGGGTTGAGTTGTGCTGGGGTTCTGAAACTGTCTGCTATCAGAATTTCAAAATCTCTTGGCATGTCTGGAAAGTTCTCTTTCATTATCTCATGAAGAAGAGCCTATGTGCCTTGCAAAGCCACTTTGTCTCTTTCAGGGATCCCTATAAGGCGAATATTGGTTTTCTTCGAATTATCCCAGAGCTCTCTGAGAGAATGGTCTGTTTTTGCTCTCTATTTCTCTTCCTTTTGAGAGTCTGGGAGCATTTGAAAGCTTTGTCTTCGATGTCAGAAATCCTTTCTTCTGCTTGCTCCATTCTGTTACTGAGGGATTCTACTGTACTTCTCAGATCTTTGAGGGCTGCAAATTCTTGTCTCAATGTGTCAAAATCTTTGGTGATTTTGTCTTTGAATTCGTTGAATTCTTGAGACAACTTTTGAAATGCTCCTTGAATTTCTAATTCCAACTTTTCCTGTATTTTATTGATCTTGTTTGCAATCCAAATTCTGAATTCAGTTTCTGACATCTCAGTCATGTGTTTATGAATGGGATCTTCAGTTGTGTCTGCCAAATTATTCCTTAGGGGGATTGATATACTTTGGTTATTCATGTTACCAGATTTTTTCTGCTGATTCCAGCCCATGATTATTTTACATTTGGCTAGATGAGCAGATAAGGAGAAGTTGGGTTGAGGACTCCAGTAGTAGTGATTGGCCAGTCCTTTCCTCAAAAGCTGGGACTGGAGTCTGTACCTTTTCCCCTAGAGCTTTGCCAAGAATGCGTATAGTGCTATGGCCTGAGAAACTGGGGGCCTTCTTGGTTTGTGGGGCTAAGTGCCTCTGTCTTATTTTCCACTGGTCTCTGTCTTACCCTAGACGTCTGGGTTGATGTCTCAGCTGTGGAGAAATGCCAGTGATTAAGTCACCCTGCCCCCTCCCCCATGCAGCAATTGGAAAAGGAAAATCAAACCTTCCCACAACCGCACACCCAGGGTACCACTTTGGATAGTCCTTGGGTGATTGGCTCAGTTCAAGAGGTCCAAATCAATTGTCCCAGTCAGCACTGGTCTCAGGTGGGTGAGTTCAAAAGGTCTCTGGCAACTAGATAGCAGGGGTCTGCTGGCAGCTCAGGTATGACTCACTCCGGTGCTCTGTGAGGTCAGAAGGACCCATCCAGCAAATAAATTAATCTGGGAAGGTTGATGCCTCCTTCCCTACCTTCCACCTCTGTCACACCCAGTCACTGGTAACTCCCTAGGGCTGTGATCCAGTTCCCTCCAATGAGCAGATGCTCCAGGGGTTTGCACCTGCCTGAGTGACAGGGAGATCTATGTCTCCTCAGCCAGACTGCCACTCTCTGCACTATCCAGCAGGGGGAGGTGAGGCCTGACAACCTCTGATGCTTAACAGGGGCTGGGGTGGTTTTCTCATTTCCATCCCTGCCCCTGATTGATGTTGCTGACAGAACAAAACAACTTTGCAGAATTTGTTTCTGTCCCGGCTATATTCCCCTGGGGATCAGAGCTGTTTGAGCAACTCAGCCCTGTCTGTGCCGCTGCCTAGTCTTGGCTGCCATTTGTGTTGGGGCAAACGGTCAGAACTCAGCACTCAGCTGTGAGTTCCAGCCTCTGGTTGCCATCTTTGTCTCATCTATGTATCCTTGAGGGCTGGGTGCATCTGAGGCTCAGTGAAGCAACTCCAGGTCAGTCCCACCCTGGAAGTCTGCTGTTTCTGCGTGCATGTATTTTAGTCCCCACTCTCTGCCTGGTACCGCCTCAGGCATACCCTTTTCTCCCAGGGCCTGTGTTTCTGTCCCAGATCTGTTTCACCAGTGGTTGCCACGGGATAAGATGCCTTGCTTCCTCTGTTGCCCAGAGAGACTGGGAGTGTCCTTTTAAAATATCCCCAGGGGTGTGAGCACTATTGTTCCCGCTGCTGCAACTGCTACTCTGTGCCTCGGGGCACTGTTCCCTTGTGGTTGACCATTCTCTCCTTTCTACCATGAGGGAGAATCAGCACAGATCAGCAACAGCCTATGCCCTGCCCACATCCCTTGAGAAAATGCCCAGGAATCTGGACTCCATGGAGGACAGGCTTCTAGACCTCAGGGTGAGAGTGGAGGGGAGTACTGGGAGTTCAAAGTTGCAGGTAGAGAACATATACAGTTTTATATAGTTTTATGCCTGGCAGGAGAATGCCATGGCACCCTAGTAGGGGAAAGAGGGTCTCTCCCGTGGCATAAAATGGGAGGATATTTGAACTCTGCTTGCTTATTTGTATGAAGTTATTGTGAGACGTTCTCATGGGGGAGGGAACTACTGTCTTCTTGGTGATGGATTTTGTACCTTTTGTTTGTATCCTTGGGGTCCCAGCTTGCCTCAGCAGGGTTGATGTGCGTTCTTCAACCTTCTTTCTTGGCTCAGATCTGAACCATCAGCTTTCTTGCTAAACTTCTGTCCTTTAACTCTCCTTCTGGATGGGAGCCTCTGTGGAAAGCTGGCTCCAGTTGACCATCTTGCCTCTGCCCCCTGTGATCAGCAATCTTTAATGTTATTATTGTGTTTTAGGAGGTACCGTGAACTCCCCCTGTGCAAGATGGTGAACTTAGTCCATAAATGTTGTGTGTTCTGATTGCTCCACCACTTGACCGACCATTCCCCATCTCTGTCCCTCACCTTGAGCCTCCTTATTTCCTGAGACCCAATAATATTGAAATTAAGCCAACTCATATCTCTACAGTGGCCTCTGTATGTTCAAGTGAAAGGTTGAGTTGCAGATCTCTTACTTTAAATCAGACAATAGAAATGATTAAGCTTAATGAGGAAGGCATATCCAAAGCCAATATAGTTTAAAAGCTAGGCCTTTTGCACCAAATAGTTAACTAAATTGTGAATGCAAAGGAAAAACTCTAGAAGGAAATTAATGCTATTCCAGTGAGCACAGGAATGAAAATAAAGTGAAACAGCTGTTTTGTTGATATGGAGCAAGTTTGAGTGGTCTGGATAGAAGATTAAATCAGCCATAACATTCCCTTAAGCCAGTGGTTCTCAAACTTTCTAATGCTGCAACCATTTAATACAGTTCCTCATGTTGTATTGACCCCTAACCACAAAATTATTTTCATTGATACTTCATAACTGTAATTTTCCTACTGTTATAAATTGTAATCTAAATATCTGATATTAGGCTACCCCTGTGAAAGGGTCATTTGACCCCCAAAGTGGTTGCGACCCACAGGTTGAGAACCGCTGCCTTAAGCCAAAGCCCAATCTAGTCTCTAATTCTCTTCAGTCTGTGAAGGCTAAGAGAAATGAGGAAGCTGTAAAAGAAAAGTTTGAAGATAATAGAGGTTGGTTGATGAGATTTAAGGAATTAAACTTTCTCTGTAAAATAAATGAGCAAGATTAAGGAGAAGTTGCTCATGTAGAAGCTGCAGGAAGTTATTCAGAAGATCTACCTAAGATAATTGGTTCAGGTGGCTACAACAAATCACAGATTTTTCACTGTAGACAGAACAACCTTATGTTGGAAGAAGATGCCATATGAAACTCTCATAGTTAGAAAGGAGAAATGAATGCCTGGTTCCAAAGTTTCAAAGGACAGACTAACTCTTTTTTTAGAGGGGAATGTAGCTGGTGATTTTAAGTTGAAGCAAATGCTTGTTTAACATTCCAAAGAATCCTAAGGCCCTTAAGAATTATGCTGAATTGACTCTGCATGTGGCCTATAAATGGAACAACAAAGCCTGGGTGAAGGTCCATTTGTTTACAGCTGCAGTCCCTAACCCCAGGCTGCAGATTAGTATTGGTCAGTGACCTGTTAGGAAGAGTGCTACACAGCAGGAGGTGAGCAGTGGGCAAGCAAATCTTTATCTGTATTTACAGCCTCTCCCATTAGTTGCATGGCTGTCGGTTCAGCCTCCTGTTAGATCAGTGCATTAGATTCTCATAGGAACGTGAACCCCGGTGTAAGCTGTGCATGTGAGGGATCTAGGTTGTGAGCTCCTATGAGAATCTAATGCCTGATGATCTGAGGTGGAGCAGGGGCAGTGATGCTACTGCTGGCCTGGGATGATTCAAGTGCATTGCACTTATTATACATTTTATTTCTATTATCATTATTTTGCAAAATATAATGTAATAATTATACAACTCCCCATAGTGCAGGACAAGTGGGAGCCCTGAGCTTGTTTTCCTGCAACTATATAGTCCTGTCTGGGGTGATGGGGACAGGGACACCTGAAGTGTGTTGCTTATGTCTATTCTACTCCATAATCCCCCTTTGGATGCTGTCCCTACAGAAACCCTGCTTCACAGAGATGGGATGTTGGAAATGGAAGCAGGGTTTTAGTGCTTTTGTGACAATCTCAGGATACTTTGCCTTGACTTTAATCCAGAATGTTTGGAGATTTGAAGTTGTCTAAAACATATTCCTAAGGCCACCATCATTTGTCATCTCCAGCAGTCGATCCTCTTCTAGCAGTGAATGGGTCACAGATCCACTCCTTCCCAGTATGGGGCTCTTTTGTGGAGGAAGTAATGTTCAAATCTTTTGAAAGCCATTCACTAATAGAGTTTTGATACGAGTATGCAAGTAATTGACTTATTATAGTCTTTATGCAGTCAAAACTCTCTACTAGTGATAATCTGTGTCTGCAGCTGCTCCCCAGCGAACAGATCACTGATTCCTGATATTTGGAGCACAGGGTGCTTTTTGCCCTCTCTGACTCTCAGGCTGACACTGTGCTAAGACCTGAAATTGACTAAAATTAACCACAATTTACTGTCTAAGCTTTCCTCTGGAAGTTGGAAGCCTTCAATAACAGATTTTAGAGTTCCAGAATAGTTATATTAGACAGATTATGCTAGGGAAATTGTGGTCTAGCTAGGGAGAAATATTCCCAGTGCTTCCTCTTCTACCATCTTCCCAGAATTTTCTACCCTATGTTTGTGTTTTGATGTTGTTATAACATTAAATGTTCTGTTATACATTCTGTTATACATGCCTAGAAAGCATTCTTGTCTTAGAGCTCTAAAAGCTAAAAGCAGAAGGACCAAAAGTTTAGAATCTTCCCATGGGAGTTATTACCTGGATACAGGTAAAGATATGGATTTAAAACCATCAAATTCTGTCTCAGGTGGCCCTAGGCAGTATATATGAGTTTCTGATGTGAAGGGGTTTAGGAAGGTTGGGGTATGTGAGTTGATAGTACATCTAGTAGTTTTTGTTTCCTTTGGTCAACCTGTGATGATCTCTATATGACAAAAGGGACCAACTGTCAGCTTAGTTGTCAACTGGTGTATATTGGTTTGAAATTGCTTAAAACTGAACACCTAGGACGGATAGACCAACACAGGTTTTCTTTACATGGGAGTATTTTGACAGGGTATTTATTTTCTATATATTTTTATGTCCAAGGCTCTATTTCACCACGACTTTCTCGTCTGGCTAGTCTTGTCTGATGCATTGACAGAGCCTGTGGTTTATCTGATTGAGTGGATCAGTATCGAGGAAAGGGGTATACAAGGTACTTCTGCTGGAAGTGAGGTGGGGTAAAAAGAATGGGGGAACATAGGAGCATGGAACACCATTTTCTCTTTGAGTCTAAGCTGTGAAGCAGAAGGAGTGCTGTTTGGGGGGTCAGATAATAGAATTCAGGAGGGACATTCTCTCTATTTCTGTGAAAACCTAGCATGTCTTCAGTGTAGTGATGGTTGAAGAAGACCCAATATCACTTTAACAATTTTGCATTTGTAGTTTTGGGTACACGGGAGACAGCACCCTAGGCAGAGAATCTTTTAGGGGACAGTGGAAATAATGCTGGCAAAATTGCCCCCAAGTGAGTTCCTGAGTGGTAGAAATCCAGAAGGGGGATATAAAGAAGGCAGACTGGAGGTACAAGACAAGACATTTGTCAGAGCATGTGAGACAGCCCCCAGGATTCTCAGAGACATCTGGAGACTGACTGCAGGCTGAGCTCGAGCATTATGCAGGGGTGACGGTGAAATCTGGGTTATTGCTCTTCAGATAACCTCATTGTTATCTGCAGTTTTGAGAGGTGTGGGGAGAGTTTGGATTATCATTGTTACCTGCTTGTCCCTTTTCACTCAAAATGAGGAGGCTAATATCCTACAGAATGAATCATGGATGAAGACAGTTTTGGAGATAATTTAAACTATTAGTTCAGTGCCTAATTTGGGCCAAGATCACAATTTGAGGAACTGTGTTCTTAAATCTAGGGGTTGACATCCCCACAATGTGATGCCTCAATTATTCTGGAAAGGAGGAGAGCAATTCTGATCCTTCAAAGAATCTGGGTGTAACATGTTACCAAGATAGTAGCGCCATATTCAGGTTATGTTTCAAAACTAAACTTGTCATGTCCCTTAAAAACTAAGATCTGTAGTTTACCAGATGGGCTTAGGTGATTCTCTTGCCTCAGCCTCCCAAGTAGATGGGACTACAGGCACCTGCCACAAAACCTGGCTATTTTTTTGTTGCAGTTTGGCCGGGGCTGGATTCAAGAGCTTTATACATATTGTAGTCTTAACTTATCAAACAGGTGAAAAGTAGGTATTATCTTACTTTTAGATGTAGAAACTAAGGCTCAGAAACATTCAAAAATGCTTGTGAATAATTATGTAATTATTAAGACAAGATTGTCAGGTCTCCAATTTTTTCTACTAAGCCTTGTTGCTTCTAGAAGATGAATGGTTACAGAAGAACAGTGAAGAAAATGAACTAGTAGCCAGAGTATCTGCAATTAAGCACCATTCCTTCAATGTGTGGCAATGTGAAATTTACTTTCTCCTTAATGTTGGGTTGTATTCAATCAAGCTTTCATAGTCATCAAATTTCATAATCTATCCTTTTAGGTCTGGCTGTGGTAGTTTTCATGCATTGTAAGAGTAGAGTTACACTTAAAAAAATAACTTAAAGGGTGGTGCCTGTGGCTCAGTGGGTAGAGTGCTGGCCCCATATATCGAGGGTGGTGGGTTTGAACCCCGGCCAAACTGCAACAAAAAAATAGCCAGGCATGGTAGATGCCTGTAGTCCCATCTACTCGGAAGGCTGAGGCAAGAGAATCGCCTAAGCCCAAGAGCTGGAGATTGCTGTGAGCTGTGACACCATGGCACTCTACCAAGGGCAACAAAGTGAGACTCTCCCTAAAAAAAAAAAAAAAAAACTTAAAAATAAGCTTAAAAATAAATCTCTTTCTCTCTCTCCCCTTCCCTATCCCCTACATCTTTGCCAGAGTTATAACTTTTTCTTCATATAGTCAATATCTTCATTTCATATTGAAAAAAACACTTCTAATTCTGTCATTGCAAATGGCTTAGAAGTAACCTTTCTCAAAGAATACTTTTTAATAGAACGGCGACTGAATTTTTGGGCTTAGTTTGTTACAGCAGCTAGCGTTATCCTAATTTACATGTCTCTCCCCTTTAATAAAGCACTTGAATGTGTTTTTTTGTTTTTCTTTTTTGGTTGAAAGTTTCAAGAAAAGGGTTTCTCCTACTTGAATTGAACAGAAAGCTCAGGAGTTTCCCGATAGCATCTCTACTTCCAATTGAGCAATTGCACTGTTTTTAATTGATCAACAGTTTTTCTCATCCTATACTTGGTGCCGTTTCTGTTCTTTCACACACTTAGCTTCTAAATGACTGTGGCCTGCCATGGCTCTTACCCAATTTTGTGAATATTTCCACATTCAGCTTCATCTCGAAGTGACTAACCATGTTTGTTTTTTTGATGTTTTCCAAAATGAAATTTGATTTGCCTGGTTTATCTTTTTTAGTCAGTGTGCCATATGGACCATAGGTATTCAGCTAGCCTTTATATGTGTGTATGTGGTTGTGTGTATTTTTTTTTTTTACACTGGTTTTAATGCCCCTTGATAACCTAAAGAGAGAAAAGCAGGGCCCACAAACATCTTAGGAGAAGCTAGCAATAGGGATTATGGTGCATTCTACTATAATATATACTGCAACTAAATATCAATTTATCCAAACTTACTATGCCTATGTTTAAATGATTCAAAGTGGCCATATGGACATGTTGCAAAATTCCTAGTAGATGATATTTGAGACTGCTAAAATGAGATTGTCTCAAGACCCAAATAATATGTATTTTAAACGGAGACGGCTGTTGGGCACCAGCAAGAAACAACCTGGAATTACCAATTTAAATGAAGTATAGAATCTCTAAGTTTGATGTCCAATTAATATTTGGCTCAAAAGTTAGGTAGACTTTAGTTTTAATAGTGTCCATCATTGGATTAAATGGACAAATATTTGCAAGGTGACCTACTATGTCTCTGGAAAGTTGTCCAAGTTAGATCTAGAAAGTATAACCACAAAGCCAGAAAAGGAGGATTATTTGAATCATTGGATGAACTAAAATTATTAAGTGTTTCAATGTTCCAGTTAAGAGTTGGGTTACAGTGATAAATTACAGATAACCCTTTTCTTATATTCTATTGATGGGTAAGAGCAAGAAGATAGATACATATTCTGGAGATCTGTACTGTAGCATTACATCTGCCCTCATCAGGGGGACACACTGGATGATTAGGAGATAGAACAAGGACACCTAAGAGACTGGGTGAGACAGGGACTGCTTTTTAGAGCATTGAAAGCCCCTGAATTGAGAATTGAGATGAATGGGTAAAACCAGGTGAATGTAAAGTTGGAGAAGAACATGAATTAGCATGGATATTTCTAAAGCTGTAGAAATACAGCTTTCATGTTACTACATTTCCACCAAATACGAAAGAGTATTATAGTATCTGTTAAGGATGTTAGTTCAAAACCTAAATTAAGGAGAGAAAGATAGCGCATAACTATTTTCCTTATTCCTAGTGGCAAATGCTGTATTTCATATCCAAATGTGACAATAAGTGGCAAATGTAACTGCAGCATGTGGAATCTGAAAAAAACATTCTATGCACTTGGAAAAATACCTGAAAGACCTCTAGATTTTCCACATTTATTTTTTATATTTTTTACTTTTATCATTGACTTTCTTTTCATGACTATTTAACTGACTTTTTAAAAACGTATGTAGTTTTAATAAATTTTCCCAAGTACTCTTGCATTCCAAATGGACTTGAATTCATTTTATTTTTATGGATTGCTGGTCTTTAATCTCTTATCACAGAATCAGAAATGTACCTGTTACATACTGGTAAATTACTTATCAATCCCTTGGGCAGTATATTTTAATATCAGTATTCTAGGGAAGATGATATAAATCTTGTGTACAGTATTATTAGCTTAGGCAGCTGCTGACTTAAAAAGGCCAGTTTAACAAGTCACCACTGTATTATGTTTAATTAGGTACAGTTTATATAATGAGGTGTTCAGTTCTAATGGAAAGACATGCTGTGAGCAGCACATCTGCAGGAATAACTATTACAATCAGCATTGCAGAGACCCATGGAACTGCAAATTAGACTTACTTATCTAGAAATAAATTACATCCCAATGCCTTCATAAAGCTCATTAATTAATTCCACTGGCATAAAGGTCTTTTTCTTAATTTCATGTTCCATTAGCATAATAAACACAATTTGAGTTACAACAGTATGATCAGTTTAATGGATGCTATTTATTTTAGTTTTTTATTTAAAGTCCCGGTAACGTAGAATTAACATCAATATGCTGCTTGGTCCTTTATTAAAAATTCCCATAGGATAACCAACACAGATGTTCAATACAGCATCATATATTTGCTGCATTTTACGACTGTACTAATTGGCCATATGGAAAGGTGTTACTTGGGTGTAATTTTTTAAAAAAAATCTGCTAAAATTATATGGATTGTAATAATTACAATTAGTTTATATGTAAAGTTGGATAGGTTAATACATATTGCCTGTTGCAGGCAAAATAAGAGTAAACAAACTTTTCATGCCATGTTGCCAAACTTTTCATGCCATGTTTTATAGTAAATACTAATTCATTTCAATGAAATTCGGACACTATTTTAAATTCTTGTTAAAATGATAGATAAGATTAATTGAGGCCTGTGCAGGACCCACCCTGTCCATGCTTCGAGGCTGTCTGCCTCATAAAGCAAAATGGTGAGTTTATCTTCTTGGACGACAAAGTTGTCTTCTCCTCTGACAAAGCTCCTACTTAGCTGGCTTTGTCATTTGCCGGGAATAGAAGGGAGGGACTGAGGCCTCATGACTCTGGGTTTTCAGGTGAGTTCGAGAGAGAAGACTGAGATTGTAACCAGAAAATTCAGAGTAGGGTGTTTTTCTCTCTAGAGCTCATCACTGTTAACTCAGCGTGGCTTTTGTGACAGTTGCAGAAGCGGATTCCTTAATGATAAAATGAATATATGCATAGTTCTTCTCCTTAAAATACAACGATAAGTAGCATAAACTTTGCTAAAATTCTGAAAGAATACAATAACGTCTCTGAGAGCTAGTCCTTTTTAGATGCTTCTAGTTTTATAAAAAAGTGATTTTGTTTACTTTGTTAGTATGTATGGCATTAACATATTTACAATGTTTATACTATGAAGTTCTAGGTTAACGATACATGCTAACGTATAGTATGCAATTATAATCTGTACTTTTTGTGTACTTTCATATATAGGGTCTTATTAATGTCCCGTATTATATCTGTTACTCAACTAAAGTGTGTTGCAAAGCACACATCATTTTTTTTTCTCCCGAGTCACAGTATCTTCTCTCTTGTCATATTTTCTTTTGTCCTCAGTGTATCTTCTCTGCTATACAATATAGTATGTTTCCTTTAAATTTTTACTTTGGAGTAATTATCTGTTTTCAAAATTTGGTTAACCTTATATTTCTATATAAGTTACTATGGCTGTGTAACAAATTATTCAAGGACTTAGTTACTCAAAACAATAGTCACTTGTTATCTTTTATGCTTTCTGTGTTTTTGAGATCTGGGAAGGGCTTAGCTGAGTAATTCCCACTTGTGATCTCTCGAGGAATTGCAGTCATATTGGCAAGGGTTGCAGTCATCTGAGAGGTGGATGGAGCCAGGGAACCGCAGTCAAAGTGGCTCACTCATCAGTGCTGACCTTTGGCCTTGAGCCTTAGCTTTCCTGCATGAGCACATCCCACAGGGCATCTTGGGTGTCCCTATGATTTAGTGACTGACTTCCTCTAGAAAGAGAGATCGAAGAGGCTAAGGCAGAAGCTGAATTACATTTTATGATCTGGTCTTGGAAGTCACACACCTTCACTTCTTTTGTGTTCTTTTGGTCACGTAGGCCTATCCTAATTCAATGCGGGAGGGTAACACATGAGGACTGGTATACTAGAAGGCAAAGGCCTTGGAGGCTGTCAATCCTAGTCTTCTTCCCTCTGACCCCTAATAATTCATATCTTTCCCAAATGCAATATATATATATATATATCCCCTTTTCTCCAGGCTCCAAAAGTTCTCATCTAGTTCAGCAATGAGTCAATGTCTAGGTCCGGGATCTTGTCATCTAAATTAGGTACAGATGAGGAAAAGGATCTGTAACCAAGAGTGCTTGTGTCCATTTCTTTTTTGAAGATGTGAAATAAAGCAATATGTTGTCTGACTCCCCATCCAAACAACTAACAATGGTGTCCCAGGCAGGAATAACCACTGTAGACTCTTCTGTTCCAAATTGGGAAAAGACAGAGGCACACAGGAGTCTCCAAAGCATTCTGAGGCCTAGTCAGGTGCCTGGCGCCAGCCCCGTGACTAGTGCTCGTTACTACTGCCTGGGAACGATTCACCTTATCCTCTGGGTTTTCGTTCCACCCTGAGTTGTCCTTCCTTTTTAACAAAAAATAGCCTGCAAATGACTGAATGCCCAACAAAAATATGCATGAAATCTTATGAGACTGCAAATAATCACCACCTATCTGTGATCTTTCGGAATTCATAACCTACAGAAATAATAAGAGAGAAGGGATGATTATTGTGGTGGTAAGCCACTATGTTTGGGGGAAATTTGTTATACAAGTACATTAACTGACTGGTATTTGGAATCAGAAGTGGGGTCTTGCAGAAACCAAAAACTAAAAATGTCAGTTGCTTGGTACTGAGTAATGATGAGTGGGAGTCAAAAGAGTTTTGAAAAAATTGTTAGTGGAAGCCGGTGAGGAGGCTATTGGTGAAGCTTAAAAAAAGTGAGAAAATGTTATTCTAAGCTGGATAAAAGAGAATTATTTTACATAGTGATGGAAAGTTCAGCAGCATTGTCACTTGTAACACTGAACATTGGAAACATACTTCATAAACTGGATGATCTCGATAAGGAGATTTCCAGGCAGAGTATTGAAAAGCACCACCTTGTCATTTCATGAATTTATAGTAAAAGGCAGGAGAAGCAAAATAAGTTTAAAAATTCAGTTAAATAGCAAATAGTTGGGTTAAAAAGGAAAATTATTTCTCATTTTGTGGCTTTTCAAATGGTAACCAATGTTAAAAATAAGGAAAGACTTCTGGGAAAATATATCCAGCCATTGTCAGGGAAAACAAGGGTCTAAAAGATGAAGACAAGAGTGTGACTATAAAACTCTTTGTATAAACCTGAGAAAGATTTAAGGAAGTGCATTTAAGGAAAAAATTTTCTGTAAGGATTTTAAGGGAATTCTTTGTGAAATATTTTCATTAAACAACAGAGCTTTTAAGAATCTTTGGGGCTCTTTTCTGTACTTCCTGAAAGTATAGAAGGACTTACCTCAACAAGAGCGTGGGTATGGCTTTTGTCTAATAGACTGAACCTTAATAAGATTTGTAGAAAGCCTATACAATTTTTAAAAGAATTGTATTTATAGAACCACTGCTAACTTGAACAAAAAAAGATGGGGAAAGTTTAAAATAAAATAGCCTTTGGATTCTCTACTATGGATAAAAGGCAAAGTGAGATAATTAATTTCACAAGGATTATTGAGCGCCCCTTGTGAGTATGTATGACATATTATTATATTTACAATATTTGTACTGTGAAATTCCACATTAATTGCACCAGTCAAATGTCTACTATGTAGTAACCATCTACATTTATTCTTTTTATTTGTTTATTTTAAATCACAGAATATTAGGGGGTACACATGTTTTGTTTACATACTTTGTTTTTTGTACAGATTGATTCAAAGTTATAAGTGTGCCCTTCACACAGATAGTGTGCACTGTACCCTGTAAGTGGGAATGTGAATTTACCCATCCACTTCTTTCCTTTCCCCTCAGCTTGATTTTCATTGAGATTTACTACCATATGTACACTTAAGTGTTGCTCCATTACTTCCAATTTGGCATTGTATCTCTATTCTCGTGATGTTTCACTTAGAAGAATGGTTTCCTGTTCCCTCCAGGTTGTCCGAAAAGATACTAGATTGCCAATTTTTTTTTTTTATATAGCTGAGTAGTACCTCATAGTATGCATATACAACATTTTATTGATCCATTCACAGGAATAACTTTTCACTGTAACCTATCTGAATCCTATTCTTTTCCTTTGGTCTGTCCTACTGCATATTATCATATGGCAACATTTTTATTTAACTCATTTCTCATGGGAAGTAAAGATGAAAAAGATCATATTCATTGATTCATATACTTTATTAAAATAATTGCATTATCAAAATTTTCTATGGCATTCATTGAATATCTTTAGGTTGCTAGGTACTGGGCTAGGTGTTTTAAGTGTGTGAACTCATTCAATCCTTTCAATACATGAATGTAATATTATCTCAACTTTATGCATGAAGAAATTGAGTTCTGGAAATGTTCAATGACTATTCTAAGGTCTGAGATCATATAACAAATAGGAAAGCTGGGATTTTAATGCAGACTTTCTTTAAATTCTGTGCTCTTTAAGAAGACTGACATTCAGAGGTGGTCATGTAATGAAGCTTTTATTTTCTTAGGGTTTAATGAATAAGTATACAGTTCACGAACCTTCTCAAAGATGTTCAAAACAGATGTCACTCTGGCGGTACTTTTTTTTCTAACAGTATTAGAGATAATGTGATCTATAGCCAGCTCCCAATTACCTGAAGAAGTTCAATCTTACAAGTCATTGAATAATGCCCTTTACCCTATAGTGTAAATCCTTTTCTCCACCAAACCATTTACCAGAAGTAACAAAGATACACCATGAACCAATGGATTTGAATTTCACATCCTTTAAATTTTCCTAAAAAGGTTCTAGTGAAGATATTAATTCTCAGTGTACTGGGAAATAAGAACAAAATAAACAACCATGGAGAGTTTTCATGGAGATAGTAAGCTAGATAAACTGTTTTCTTGCTATTATAAATACTTCACGTTCTTTTATGATGTTTGTGTTTCAGAGAATTAAAAAAAAACTGTACATATATTTCTCATAATATTTCAGAAACAAAAGTTATTAAAGGATTGTAATTCAGTAAACTGATTATTCATACTTAAATCACACATACTATTATTTTTGAATATCTATGATGCTTAAATTTTTTTGAAAGTATAAGAAGCATTTAATACAGTTTCTGCTACTTTTGATCATTCGAAATGTTTTAAATTTAATTTGCCAGAACAAAACAATGATTTATAAGTGGTTTTGGAGTTGGCAAAACTTGTTAATTTTGGCTTAGTTTATACTTGATACAAGCCATTAACTAGACATTACTTATATAAGCAGGAAAAGTATCAGATTTAATTTTCACTGCACAGTCCTATAAATTCTGCCTTTGAGGCTGCTTGTTTTTCAGTGTTATATGTGCCCGCTTTTTACTTTTGTAGGTAGTGACCCAAGACTGTGGTTGAATGGAGTATAAACAATGGTTACAAGTTTGTAGACTCTTAGAATGTGACAAAGAATCACAGTTTTCAAATGTCTACCCCTTATAACTGTAAAGATACAAATATCTAAAAAATATTTTTGCATTGAATGGCAAAGTCAACATTACTATATAGTTACATCATTTTGACTGTGTGGTAACTAAATGCTTCCATGTACCAAAGAGCTACAATGTAAAATTGGAAGTGAAGTCACAATATATGTAATCATAGAATTGGAATGGAATAAAGCAACTCCATTATGCATTGCAACTAAACACCATTGACAATTTTCAAACTCGGCATTTCTGATGTTTGGTTAAAATAAAAGTTTCACATTGAATTTAGAGTCAGCTCTTTGGGTTGCTGGACTTGATCGCATAATTGGGGTCTCAGCATGGACTCTACTCCTCACAGGCTGGACAACCTCAGATAAGTTTATGTAACTCTTTGGGCTTTGGTAACCTTATTTGCAAATTGTGGATAATACTGGCATGACAATTAAATAAGATGATATATATGAAATTATCATTCAGAGATATAGTAGATGTGCACTAATGATGATTTTCCACCCTTTCTTCTCTTAAAAAAAATATATATGGTTTGGTCAGAAAAAAATTAAATGAGTTAAAAAAATCTGTAAATTAATAATATAATTTTGCATAAGCGTTTTGGTTATAAGCTTTTGGATAAACGTTGATAATGTTGGCTAAAGTGAGATTTGGGAATTATCACTGGGTTTTGTTAAATTATTCCTACCTTCCACTTCTATTGATAATTTGGAAATGATTATACTAACTGAATCACACAACTTAATATTAAGTAGCTTAAAAAGTCTATCTGACTTTTACACTGGCTTACTCAATTGGTTTGATATTAATTCAGAGATTATATCCTCTATGTAATTAATATACTTTCAGGGAATACAATTTTAAAAGAAAAGTCAGTTTCAAATGTCAGCACTCAAGCAAAGATTGAGCAAATAGTTAGCTTCAAAATATTTTATAGGGGACTTAGTGGCATAAAAATAAGTAAAACTTTAAAAAATAAGCCATCATTCAGCATGGCAGACAAGGTATTACATTTCATTTGTGCCTTAATAGCACATCCATATAGATAAAAGGTTGTTTAAAAATCTTGCAGAAAACCACAGGTGTCACTTTCCCTAATAAAAACTGCATTTTCCCTGTAGTTTATACCTTTGATCCTTACAAACTCAGAAAAAAATAAATGAAAATTTCTTTGCTTTCATTTGCAGTGATGCGATGCACATTATTGGTCTTAAGGAAACAATATTCATTGCCACACTGGAGCCGTGGGCCTCATGGTATTTGTTGTGGAAGGTTGCCTTCTGCGTGTTTATTCTCTAAATTTGTTACTTAGGAAAATAGGTGACTAAAAGATAGAAATAAATCATCAGATGGTAATGCACCAGAAAACCAAACAATAGCATGAATATGTTGATCTACAGGCTTGGTGACCTTTTGTGTTTGTTTAAACAGCTTGTTTTAATTAGTAATGGATATCATTTACTCTTATGAACATTATTGACAATTGAAAACAGCACCTTATAAGCAGAGGAATTGGAGAAATTTAATATGAGCGTTGGAGTTCAGTTTCTTTAGGGGGTTGCTTTGTTCTTGTCATAATGCTTGAAGTTAATGGACAACTGAAATGGAATGGCTTCATGTGTCATACACTGAGTTAAGAGGACTGACAAAAAGCCATTAGTGTCCAGGGAAGAAAGACAAAGACAGAAATTCTATCATTTCCAGATGAGTCCTTGCAAGTCCCCAAACTCTTTATTAGCTTGACAGGCAAGAGGCAAGAATATTAATGCAAGGGTCAGATAGTGCAATCTTAGCCAGATTTTTTTTTCATTGAAAAGGTAATAGAAAATTATCTAGAATATTAGTGTTAGAGAACCTAAGAGATGATCCTTTAAAAAAATAAATTTTATGGCTTCCTGTTCTAAGTAACAATTTTACCTGTCCTACTGAAAGGAAAGAATATATATATCTTTTCTTACCAGGTAAAAATGAACAAGTACAGAAAGTCAAAGCTGGATTATGTCTACTTCTGGAGGTTTTAAAAGACTTTAAAATAATTCTGTAACTTGGCAGTTTCTTCTCACTCACAAATACAGATACAATATGCTATAATAAAATCTTATATAAGTGTCATCATCATAAGTTATCATCAACTTGATGCAACATCAATACTATTAACATAGTTCATGTCCAATTATTCTAATGTACATAGCAGTATCATCTTTCATCTTTCCTGTATACGATATTTTAAAGTCACTTTAAAAATTGCTTTCATAGTTTTGAAAGCCATTTGACCTGTGGCATACATCTGTCCCTTGTTTTCTGTCTGAGCCCAGGGCATGTTTCAGATAGGTGCCTGTGAGATATAGTGGTTGTATTTTATTTTTTCCTGCTAGTGCTTAGTTGGAAACAATGGTAATACTGTTTCCTTAGAATATTCACCTATCTTGATCCAATTGGTGCTGGAGCATTGAGACTTTCTTTTTATTTTTAAAGAGAAACAAGTCATGGGATAGTATTTAAGAAGGTATAACTGGACCACCCTTCCTGACACTTACTATTCTTTGTCACTTTAGGAAGTGCAGAGAGGGGGAATGATTTGGGAGCTGAGAAAGTCCTCAGGTCACTAGATAGGTGACTGTGTGAGAGTTTCACTTAGGCTTGATTTTCATGTCATCTTCCACAGAATTTTTACAAATGATGTCTATTGAAAATCTGGGCATTGCTCTGTGTGGTTTATGGTGTAGGAAAATGAGAAATCCAAAAGAAAAATAAAATAAACAAGTCAAAAGGTGAGAAAGAAAACCCAACTCCAACCAGCATCTGTATCATCTGTTGTAAGATAGCATTATATATTGTTACTTTTTTTCTTTCCTTTTATACATTGTGGATAATTGACATGCTAATAGACTTAGAGCAGACTGAAGTAGCACTGGATTGGTGCTCAGAACACCTGAGTATAATTTTGATTGATCAATTAATTAGTTCTGTGACCTTGGGTAACTTCTTTTGACTCAGATTCCCTATCTTATTGTGATATTGCTTCCTAGTGGTTAAAAATTGGTTTTTCAGGTGAAAGGGTAAGAAGAAAAACATTTTGTTTTTTATGTTTAAAGTAAACACACACACACACACATATACACACACAAGGTATGACAATTAAGTTTGCAAACTCATTTTAGAAAAGTGCTACATACCTTCTTGCTGAATATCACTACAATCAGCAAAGAAATAGTCCCCTCGGGAAGTATGCACCAATACCAGTGCCTAGTCCACCCTTCAAGGCAATTTGGGAACTCTTTTTCTGACCTTCAGAGCTGTTGTTTATGAGGTATGACAATTAAGTTCATGAACTTGCCACCATCTGCTTCCATTGGCAGCAATGTACGAACAACTCACTAAGGTTTCATAGCCTTGGTCTATCAGTGTCTCAGCTGTGTTCCTGTTGAAGTGTGTGGCAGTGCCTTGCTGAGTGGCGTTCATTATTTTGTGTGCCATGTGATGACAGTTTTAGGGGTCATTGCAGAAAAAGAGTTCCAAAATTGCTTTTTAGGGAGGGCTAAGCACTGGCGTCGGTGCATAGGTTCCCAAGGGGGTACCTCACAGGTGACCCTGGTGATACTCAGCAATGAGGTGTGTAGCACTTTTCCTAGGATGAGTTTGCAAATTTAATCGTCAGACCTTGTAGCTGTATGTATGTATGTGCACACACTACATAAATAGATATATCACATATCTGTGTTATTAAAATTTCATAAGGGGTGGTAAGGAATGGAGTGTTTAGAAAGGCTCTTTCTTTAGGGGGACATAATGAAAAAAGATGTTGAGAAACACTCTCTTTGTCTGATGAATCAGCAGATGATGTCTGAAATGGTTTGGATATTTGGCCCCTCCAAACCTCATGTGCAAATTTGATCCCCAGTGTTGGAAGTGGGGCCTGGTGGGAGGTGTTGGGGGGCAGGTCCCTCATGAATGGCTTGGCGCCTCCCGGTGGTAATGAGTGCATTCCCCTTTCATTAGTTCATGGAGGCCTGCTTGTTTAAAGGAGCCGGGCACCACCTCCTCCCTCTCTTACTCCCTCCCCCGCTTCTCCTTCACCTTTCACCGCAGTTGGAAGCTCCCTCAAGCCCTTACCAGAAGAGACGCTGGTGCCATTCTTCTTTTACAGCCTGCAGAACTGTGAGCCTAATAGACCCCTTTTCTTTATGAATTACCCAGTCTCTGGTTTTCTTTATAGCAAAGCAGAGTGGACTAACCCAGTGGCCAAGGGTTTTTTTCTCTCTAGTTTCCTGTATCTTCTGTAAATAAAGCTTATGTTTCCAGAATAATCCTTTTGAAGGACCTGAAAGGTGTATTCCAACCTTAAACAATAATTTTCATGATCTTCTTATGAGAAGATATTTCGTGTCCCTTTAAAAAGAAAACTTCATTCATCTCTGGTTTAGGGGAAGCATGTGCTCTTATTGAAAATTTGCAAAATATAGAAGAGTAGAAAGAAAAACCAGATAACTTGTAGCGGCATGTGCTATTAGCTAGTGACTAACATCTGCTCCTCTTCTTCCTGAATGCACTGCTATAGTGCTGGCTTTCTCTGATGACAGATGCACGTGTGACTAGAATAGTCAACAGAATATAAGCACAAGTGTCCCGTTTCCAGGCCTGACCTATAAAAATTTCTGACACATCCTCCTCTATACACTTTAATTCTAGTTTAATGCAATGATAATTCCTAGAACAACCTTGGTGGTCACTGGCATCCTGGTTTCCAAATGACTTCATACCTTGTCCTTGACACAGAGCTGGTTCAGATTCATCCATTTGTATGACATGATATTGTAGACTATTGTATATTACTGCTATAGTCTGAATTTCAGTGTTTCCTCCTTCCCACAATTCATATGTTGAAATATCAATATATAAATAGTGGAGGCTTTCATGGGGGCCCTCAGGAGTGGGATTGGTGCCCTTGTGAAAGAGGCCCCAGGAGCTGCCTTGTCCTTTACCATGCGAGGACACAGTGAGAAGGGGCCATGCACGAGAAAGTAGACCCTCACCAGACACCAAATCTGCTTGTGACTTGATTTTGAACTTCCTAGTTCTTTCCTGGGAGAAATAAATTTCCGTTGTTAATAAGCTACCCAGTCTATGATGTTTTGTTATAGTAGCCTGAAAAGGCTAAGTGAGAAATTGGCTCTGAGAGTGGGGTGCTGTTCTAACAAATACCTAATTTGGGCTATAATTGTGTTTTATCTTTTGTACAAAAGTGTGGGTGATTATATGTTGGTTTCATAATAGTATTGAGTACATTGGAATTTTTTTTCCATTCTTGAGATACTTTACTAAGAAGAATATGATCCAGCTCCATCCATGTAAACGTAAAAGAGGTAAAGTCTTCATTTTTTATAGCTGCATAATATTCCATGGTATACATATACCACAATTTGTTAATCCATTCCTATAAATGCAGTAATGTACACAGTTATGATCTAACAAAAAATATATTTAAAAAAACCCCCTAATTTGGAAGTGGCTTTAGAACAGGGGAATGGGTAGAGGCTAGAAGAACTTTGAGATGCCTGCTGGAAAAAGCATACCTTGACATGAATGGATCACAAAGAGCAATTCTTGTCAAGGCTCAGATAAAGTGAAGAGTTAACGAGGAAACCTCAGGCTTCTCAAACACTATTTAAGTGGTCATGACCAGAACATTAGTAGAAATATGAATGGTAAAGATCATTCTGGTTAGATCTCAGACAGAAGTGAGGCTATATTATTGGCAACTGAAGTCCAGGAGATCCTTGTTACAAAGTAACAAAGATCTTTCCTGAATTGTATTCATGTCTTACTGTTTTGGGAAAGGTAGAACTTGTGATGAAGAAACAGGATATTTCGCCAAAGTTTCTAAGCAAAATGTTAAGGTGTGGCATGGCTTCTCTTGAATGCTTATAGTAAAATGTAAGAAGAGAAATGCTTTAAAGATGGAATTTTAATCAAAAGGGAAGCAGAACTAAAAGATATGGATGATTCTCTGCCTGTCTGTATTGTAAAACGTGGGAGGCATGTTTGGGAAAGAGCACCAAGGGTTTGATCCAGCACAGACAGACAACATTTTCATGATCACGAAGTTCTGATGGAGAGCACTGAACTGTACTGTTGTGCATTTATGCTTGTGTAGGGATATATAGACACTTTGTGTGCTCACACACGCACTCACATACATATCAATAAACACACACATGTTATAGCAGGGAAAGAAAATGTAATGGATTCAAGTACATGAATTGTGCTATGACTCTCTGCAATGTTCTTTCCACTGAAGGCCAAATAGTGTGTTGATTTGAAGCAAAATTATGGAAATTCATGGAGGGGCCTGTGGGCATTATCACTAGAGTTTATGATTAATAATGGAGCAGACACTCTGGAGCATGGTGTAATGTCTATAATCTGAGCACTTTGAGAATCTGAATGTGTTCCTTAAGGTTAGGAGTTTGAGATCAGCTTGGGCAACATGGCAAGATCCCATCTCTTCCAAGAAAAAAATTAGCTGGGCTTGGTGGTACGTACCTGCAGTTCTAGCTGCTAGGCAGGCCCAGGAGGCTGAGGCAGGAGGACAACTTGAGCCCGGGAGTTCAAGGCTGCAGTGAGCTATGATTGCACTACTGTACTTAACCCTACTGAGTGACTGAGAAAGAAAAAAGAAAGAAGCCAAGAAAAAAGAAAACAAAAAAGAATGGAGCAGATCCGTGTGACTGTAAGGTGCCACTCTTCTTCCAGGTTCTTTTTCTCTCTCCTTAAACTCTACCCCATTTCCTTCTCTAAAAATTAAAAGCCATTGTATAGTAGTAGCTCTTGGCTGCTCATCGAGACTGCTGGTCTGTGAGGATGAAATTGTTACTTGTCAGTAGATGGTTCCTGCTGGATGTGATCATTCCTTCTCATCACGATGGTCCTGGTGATAGTGACGCAAAATTACTCTTTTCAGGTAGAGGAAAAGCAGAAGAAGGTTTGGGATATTTTGTCTTGGTTCTTAATTTTAAGGTGGGAGCATTACCTACTAGGGGTGCAAAGTCATGTCCCCATGTGATTCTGATACTTCCCACCCTGTTGTCCCCCTCACCCGATCCTTGCACTTCATGTTGTGAGCCTTGTGGCCCCGTTCAGTTTTGTGGTGGTGTACACAGCTTTGCTCAGTTGAATTTAACACCATGTTACTTGACTTTGGGCTGCAGAGTCTTGGACAAACTTGGCCTGCACAGCTCCCGGGACGATGATGACGCTTCTGGTTTTCATCATTGTTTTTAGGATTTGATTTAATTAAAAATAAGGACATAGATAAAAGTATGTGGTGTTCAAGTTACATGGAATTTCAAATAGTCTAAGTAACATTGGATTCCTTTCCCCTTGAAGTTAATCCCCAGTTTTACAGCTTGGTATTGGAACCTCATGGGGGTGGGGGAAGGAATGGTTGATTTAGTTCCCTGCCACCCTACACTGTTGTAATTAGAACTGTACAAAACTTGTAGGTGTCAGGATAGCCGGTAATTTTCTTGTGATATAAAATCGGTGCTTGGTGTTTTACTGGGTCTACATACTATATAACTGTCAGAAAAACGAGAACCCAAACTCTTTCTTCTTCCCTTATTTACTGCCTTAGGAGATCTAGCTGTTGGTAAGTAGGTATGAAAATTAGTGTCAGGGCATTATGAAACTTTCAAAGAGAAGTTACAAGTTGCACTCACCACCTTCCAGCTTTCTCTGCTGATTTAAAAGAGAGCATCTCTTCTTCAGTGAAATGACACGAAATGGAAATCAGCGGGCTGGTCCAGTACATCTAAAATTTACATCAGGGTTTTTCACAAGGCAATCTAAAAGCTCATTTATTTTCATTCCTGTATTTTTCCAGACTAAGAAAACAGACAAGCCCTTTGGATGTCCCTGCTGCTAGAATACCTATCTAATGTGTGATATGGGGCCCAATTCAATGAGTCTTGAAAGGTTTTCAAACTGATTCTGAGGAGCTAGTGGGCCACTTTGTAATAGGAAGAAGCATTTAGAATGCTGACATTTAGAATTCTGCCCCCCAGTGCGCAAACAATAGAAGAAGAAAAGCTGTGCCCTCCTTGGGCTTCTGCTGTGCTAATTACAGAAATGTAAAGCCCAGCTGTGGTCAGACCAGCTCATCAAGGAGAGATGTGTTAGACCAAGAGAGCAGGAGAAAGACTGAAATGCTTTCATTTTCATTCCTTGCATATTGTCTCATAGACAGTGCAGTTCTGCTTAATTATAAACTATTCTTTTTTCCATTTATAATGTGTTCTTTTCCTCTGCATTTAATGTGGGTGAAGGTGCTTCTAGACTAGAGTATGGCCATGAGATTGGAGCTCAAAGGCTAAATAAGCTTTCTTTAACACATCTATATGCAAATTAATATTGATCCATAAACACAGTCTGTTTAAAAATGAAAGGTTATTGGTCCCTGTTCCAAATCCACCACAGCCCTCCATTACCCCACAAGCAAATCAAATCAATAAAACCAAACCAAACCAAAAAATAGGCAAATTTTGCTTTCCAAGAAAATATTAATTTCAATTCAACATGGTAACCTAAGGTAATTTAAATATTTTACTTCCCCTTGATGTTTCTTTTGCGCTTCCTTCTCCTGGAAATCTAGGTCCATATTTGAACCTAAAGCAGATTTTGTGGTAGTTATATGCTTGTTTTCCATTAATGTAAGAAATATGAGAAGATATAAACAGAAAAAAGAGAACTGGGTGGCATCGGTAAATATATATATATTATATATATATATATATACACACACACACACATATGTATACACAACATACATATATATGTATATATATTAGCCAATGTAAAAATTTTGGACTAACTGGAAATTTTGCCAGACTACAAATATTGAAAGGTATTTAGAAAATGGTTTTAATGTTTTTACTGTTTGCTTTTCTCATTTACAAAGTGCTAAGTGATGATATAGTAGAACTTCATTTTAATGTTGTTATATTATTATCTGGGATGACAATGTCAATGTGGTAGGCTGTGTATCAAGGGCATGTAGGCTGAACAGTGCTGTGTATTAAAATAATAATAATAGATATTTATTGAAATTATCCTAAATGCTTTAAATGACAAGGTAAGTCTTATTTTCTTAGTAGGAAGAGATGGTCACTATACTTCAAAGTAAATAAGGCTTTGCAGGTTGTGATGACATAAATTGTAGGGAGTATTAGTCACATTGGTAATTATTGTAAATTTTCATACACACACACACATATTGCAATGGTTTGAATTTGTTCCCACCAAGACTTATGTTGAAGTTTGATTCTCCATGTGGTGGGGTTGGGAGGTGAGGCTCAGTGGAATGTGTTTGGGTCACAGAGGCAGTTCCCTCTTGAACAGCTTGGTGCCATTCTTATGGCAATGGGTAACCTTTCACAACAGTGAAATGGTGAGACTAGATTAATTCTTGAGAAGATAAAATAGCTTTTATGAGAGTGGGTTGCTATAAATCCTGGATATCCTTGGGTTTTGCCTCTTGTCATGTGTCTGCTTCACCTTTGACCTTCTCCACCATGTTATGATGAAGAATGACCCTTTCCAAAAGCCAACGTTGTGTTCTCGAACTTCTGAGCCTGCCCAAGCATGAGTTAAATAAACCTCTTTTCTTTATGTATTACCCAGCCTCAGTTACCTAGATCACCATGAAAGTTTTGAGATAGATTCCATTATTTCATTTCTAAGAAACATAGTCGACAACATCCTTTCTGATTCACCCCTCCAAGTTTCAACTTGCTCAGCTTATTGGTGTTGCTGGGAGGGCTTCATTTGTTTCCATCTGTGTGGATTTCATATTGCTTGATTTTTGGGTATCTCAAAATTATTGTAATGACCCATGTATTTTGTTATAGCAGCACTAAACAGACTAAGACAAAAGTTGGCCTTAAGGAGTGATGTGTTGCTATTCAGGTACCTGGAAATGTGGAAGAGTCTTTGGACCTAGGTAATAGGCAGAGGTTGGAAGAGTTTGGAGAAGCAGGCTAGAGTTTGGTGGAGCACTAAGGGTGATTCTCGTTAGGGTTCAGAAGAAGGTATAAAGACGAAGAAAAGTTAGGAACTTCTTAGAGACTGGTTCGTGTGCAAGTGCAAGTTAAAATTTATGGCCACCCTGTATTTATTTGTAAACTGGAGCAAAAGTCTCCCTTTTGCAAAGTAGCAAAGAGCTTGGCAGAACTGTGTCCTGAGGCTCTATGGAAGGACAAATTTAAGTTGATGACCTAGGACAAAGTGCTCAAGAAGTGGTCCAGGTTCTTTGTAATAGCTTATGCTCGACTATGGCAGCAAAGGAATGATCTAGAGGCAGAATTCATAGTTAACAGTTAAGCAGAGTGTAAACATTTGGTAGTCTGCTGGTAGTCAGCATGCTATTATTAATAGCAAAAGGGTCAAACTTAACAGGTGGGATCTGGGATTTTCATAATAATTATGGAAACTTTCAAGGCTATAGCAGTACCCGTTAAATATAACCACTGCATATCTATACTTTTAAAATGTTCTTGATAAAGCAGCCTTTTAATATTGTTCAGGGTGGGATTTAGGATTTATGAGAAATTGATGGCACAAAAAGTGAAATGTTGGGAAAACGGCAAGAAGGGAAATGTTATTGGTCCACCACTTCTCTCTTCCCTATTTGAAAGGCTTGGTTTGCGGTTTGCCCAGTTGGTCAGTTGAACCTTCAAGTTTTGGGGGAATTAAGATTCTTGAGAAGCAGACATCTGAGAATAGGAGAGAGGTTTGGGTTAAATCAGAGAAGTAATAAGCTCTTGGAAGCCAGAGGGACAGTTTAAGGTCATTAAACAGGCTATGGATTGTAGGAAAAACTAGGCTTGCTTCACAATTTGAGTTTTCTCTAGCTCTGAAATGTGTCTCATGAAGAGTTAACTTCCTGGTTCTTACTGTGTAAGATTAATTCAGTATTTCAGTTGTGAGTGCTCGATCGGACAAACAAGTACTGAGACCTTTTAATGTTCAGGGTAGTATGGTTCATGCTGGGGTATATAAGGACATGAGATGATAGTCATTGGTATTTGTACGGTGCTATAGAGTTTGCACATTCTTTTATAAGTATCTTGTCATTTATAACCCTGGGAAGCAGCTATAATGGCTACTATGTATCTCTGTTTACAGAAGGGAAAACTGAAATTCAATGACTTGGCTAAATGTTGGAATATGAAAAATGTTCATATTTGAGATTCAAACTCAAATCTTCCAGCTCGGGTATTCATCTTATTTCCACTATATCAGATTCCCTGTTCTAGACAATTTGCATATTAAAGGGAGAGAAAAATACACTGGCTCAAATGCGGCAAGAATGTAACTGAAAAATAAGTGTCATCATAGTAACCCCCCGCCCCCAAATTATCCGAGTAAACACTAGATTACAGTCCCAAGTTGGGTTATATCTTTTAGAGGTCTGGGTCCTGTTTTTCACAGTAGTTTTCAGAAACCATTGTATGTACTGAGTAATTAGACCTGTTACTTCCTCTCATGAACATGTAGGCTGCTTTTCCACTCAACAAGTAGAGTGCTTAAAGGAAGCCCGCATGAAATTCCTGTTGACCTTTTCGGTTTTTTTTCATGGATGATCTCACTGGTAGCGTATTAGATTTTTTGCCTCTCTGCATTTTGATACAAGTTTTTTTGATTGTCTAAAATAGATAAAGCCTATTAAATAAGATATAATAGACATATGTAAGCTCATAAAAATGAACAGGCCTCTGGGGATGAGTGACAACAATAAGCTGTTAAGTTTGAGAGATTTTAGCAGATATGAAGTCTGCTCTGATTCAAATACGTGTTACAGGTAAACATGATAGAGGTAGAGATTTAAGCAGTTTCATCTCCAAACAGTCTGAAATTACTTGAGATGGTGGAATTCCATAACCCACCTGCTGCTTTTGAAAGGTTGAAAAACAGTTTTTTTTTTTTTTTTGCAGCTATACTTATTTTCAATAAGATTTTGTGAGCATTTTTTACCTTTAACTCTCTATGATACATTCATTTTTGAAGCACTACAAATCAACATAACAATTATTTTTTACTATTTTCAAAATCATTAATTATTCTTAATCAAAATGACATGTGGTGGAAAAGAGGGAAGGACTAGGAAATTGGAATTCATCACAAGACACTCGTGGATAGCTTTTTCTGAATGGTGTTTTGTGATTTTCTATCAGCAGCCCTTATGATGTACATATAAAAAAGTACCTGAGAATGGAAAATTTAGAATAAATAGGAAGCTTGCTGTAAACATTAGGAGGAATCAGCCATCATGCCACCTGTTGCCCCTCCTCAGGATTGCCCAATCAGTGCTCTGGACCTGGAACATTCCCTTACATAGAGGCCAAGTAGCACTACCACTCAGTTCCAGGCTCTTCTTTCTTAGTGGGGGAAATCTTTTCCTGTGTGGGGTATGCAGTGAACTTCTGTGTGGTGCTTGCCTATATGTGTATGTGTCATATGGCACCCAGGAGCCCCACTATAATATCTGCTCCTCCTTCCCAGAGAAAGCAAGTCCTTGCACATGGAAAGTTGGTGGGCAGTCCTCCCTCTGGGGAGGGGCCTGCCAGTCACAGGATACTGGTGCACGGTACATGGTACAGTGCACAGCTGATTTTGCTGTGTTCCAACCTGTGCCTTGTGTGTTCCATCCTCCTTGGTGACTCTGAGCCCACCAGTGATGCAGTAGGCTGAAGTCTGAGCTCCTACTGGTGGTTGGCATTGTTACTCTATATGCCATCCTATACGAAGTTGGGAATCCTTTTCTGGGATTGGCAGTTGGATCTTTATGCTTGACAAAAACAAATAGTTTTTTTTTAATTAAAAATATTTTAGGGCTGGACATGGTGGATCATGCCTGTAAACCTAATAGTGAGAGTACACATGAGTTTTAAAAGAGGAAGTGGTATGATGACTTTGTTGAAGTCAACTGATCATGCCATATAAACCTAGGCATGATCCACCATGTCTGGGAGGCCAAGGTGAGTGGATTGCTTGAGCTCAGGAGTTCAAGACCAACCTGAGCAAGAGTGAGACTCCATCTCTAAAAGTAGCTGGGCGTTGTGGTGGGCACCTGTAGTCCCAGCTAGTAGGGAAGCTGAGGCAAGAGGATCTCTTGAGCCCAAGGGTTTGGGGTTGCTGTGAGCTGTGATGCCACAGCACTTTACTGGGGGCAAGAAAGTGAGAATCTGTCACATACACAAAAAATAATAATAATAAAAAATTCTAAAAAAATAATAAAATTCTAAAAATTAATAAAAAAATTCTACTTTAGAATTTTTTTGAAATCGCTATGGTATACCTGGAAATAATGCAAAATGCACTTAAAAGTATTGTCTCACAAACATGAAATAAGTATTATTGGAGATTTTTGATTAATTCCACTTACATTAATGTCCATCCTAATATGATTTTACATTTAATTTATGGCGAGAGCAGGGGTAGATAAGAATGCCATGTGTCTGATGTCACTAGTATTCTGCTTTCACATGATCAGTTGACTTCAACAAAGTCATCATACCACTTCCTCTTTTAAAACTCATGTGTACGCTCACTATTACTAATCATGTTTTCCAAAATATACCGTGAATCTATCCACTTTCTTCCATCTTTGCTACTATCATTCTAGTCCAAGGTACCATCATTCCTAACCTGGATTCCTGCAATAGCCCCCCAAATTCACTCTTCACTTTGGGGTAAATCCTGTTTAATATGCTAATCAAATGTTGTCATCCCCTTGGTTAAAACCCTCCCATGTCTTCCTGTCACATTTAGAATAAAGCATAAAGTCCTTTCTGTGGCATGTATGGCCTAGGCTCTATTGTATATATGTTTGAGAATATAGCAAAAGAGGAAAGCTGCCAAAACTCATTTTATAAAGTAAGACCAACACTTGCTAAGGAGAGATCAAGAAAAGAGACTTATAGGCCAGTAGCACTCATGGATACTTGTAGATACACATATCCCATGTGAAACTTTAGCTCACTGAACATTCAATTATATTAAAACTAATATGTCATGCCTGAGTGATTTTTATCCTGTGAATAAAATGATTGTTTAATATCAGAAAATCTATCCATTTTCATTCATCCCATTAAGGAATTTTCAGTTCTTTAATATCACATCACTTCTAAAACTTTCCTATTGAATTCAAATGTTCCCTCTAAACTACAGAATTTTTGTGTCCAAAATTCTGGTGTGCAGTCCTCCCATTCTACCCAGGGTGACATAATGAGACTCTGTCTCAAAAAAAAAAAAAAAAAAAAGGAAGGACTTTATTTCAGCGGAGGAGCAATGGCACAGAAGAATTCAAAATGGCCATGCTCAGTGGTTCACATCACCCAGGGACCCTCCTGAGTCCATGGGGTTGGTGGCAACAACCAGGTGCGTCTGAGCCTGTTCTCTCCTTGGGTGGTCTCGCTTCCCTATCTGGGACCAGAAATGTTGCAGGAAGATGGCCCCAATGGAATGAAAGAGCACCTAAACACCATGTTTAAAAGAGGAAACGCTGTCTTTCAGCTGGTGACGGCACAGAAGAATTCAAAGTGGCCACACTCTCCGATTGGCTCAGTCTTCTCTGTTTTATCCTGATTCAAAAAGTTATGGTCCATAGGTACCCTTGTCATTGGTCAGTTTAAATCAAGCTGAAGAAGTGGGCTCCGGCTTTTACAAAAGCAGAAGTTTCCAGGTCCCAGGAAGTTAAGTCTACAAATTCTTAAGAGCTGAGTCACCACAGGGAGGACCTGGCAGGTGTATCCTTAGGGTCTCCTTGAGAAGACCTCTGTTCTCTTAGACCTTACTTTTTCTGGGTATCCTCTATCAATGGTAGGAGAAACAAAAATTAAACAGAACAATTAAGTTACTTAGTAATGTGTACCAGAAGCTATACTAGCAGAATTTCTGGGTCCCTCCCCCAAGTTCAATCCCACTTTAAAAAATAAATAAATAAAGCTATTGAGAAACCACAAGGGCATTGCTGGGAAAGGGAATGTTTCATTGAGCTTGTTTGTGTGGAGTGGTAGCATTGACCTGAGGGAGGAGGCAGCTGGGGTGGATAGTAGGGTGGGAAGATGAACGAAAGAAGACACTCTTGGGGTTCTGGTCTCCTTTCCCCACCTCCTATACTCCTGCCCATCCTCACTGCTCTTACACCCGCATGACTCAGACTCTGGTCCAGGTACTCTCAGAGGTCAAAGCAGAGCAAGGCAGAAGTCCAGTGTGCATGAGCCACTGAGAGGAACAGGTGAAAACTAACTTCAAACGAGGGGCTTCTCACACCCACTCCTCCAAAGTCCTAGTGAATCACAGTCTATGTCTTCCAAGAGGTGCTTCTCCAAGGGGTGCAAAGTATGAAGACCTGATCTGAAAATGTGTTTAGCAGGCTATAGCTGTCTGTTGTTGGTCTTTTCTTTTTTTCTTTTTAATTAAATCATAAACACATAGATCATGTATACATTAATGCATTTATGGGGTACAATGTGCTGATTTCATATAGAATTAGGAATGCTTACATCACGCTGGTTAATATATACCTCATCTTGTTTAATTAGTTATTGTGTTAAGACATTTATACTCTTTACTAATAGATCCGACAAGTACCCTTGCATTATGCACCATAGGTGTGATCACACCATTCACCCTCCCTGGATATGACCTCGCACCTCCCCTCCCATCCCCCCTCCTTCTTCCTTCATCTTGGGCCATAGTTGTGATCTATTCTTCATATGAAAGTGTGAGTGATTGTAAGTTGGTTTCATAATAGTACTGAGTACATGGGATATTTTTTTCTTCGCTTCTTGAGATACTTTACTAAAAAGGATATGTTCCAGCTCTATCCATGTAAATGTAAAAGAGGTAAAATCTCCAACCTTTTTAAAGGTTGAATAATATTCCATGGTATATATATACCACAATTTATTAATCCATTCATGGGTCAATGGGCACTTGGGCTTCTTCCATAACGTGGCTCTTATGAATTGAGCTGCAATGAACAATCTGGTGCAAATATGTGTAGATCTTTCTGCTGAAACCTTTCAAGCCAGTGGGGGATGGTTATTGACCTTCGGTCTCCTAAAACAAAACAACTTTCAGCCCAGGATCCTGTATCCAGCTAAACTGAGCTTCATTTATGATGGAAAAGTTAAATAATTTAATGACATACACATGTTGAAGAAATTTGCCATGACCCACCCAGCTCTTCAGGATATCCTCAGACCCATCCTCCATAATGACCGGCACAATGCTCCACTACAAAAGTAAATTCACTCTGAAATTCTTGACCAAATCCCAATTTCCACAGTGGTGAAAAAATTAAAAATGTCCACTGGATTTTTGAAAAACTTGACACCAAAAATACTACCAGGCTTATCCATACTTTCAATTAATGTGAATGGCTTAAACTGTCCTCTTAAGAGGCACAGGTTGGCTGACTGGATACAAAAACTCAGGCTAGATATCTGCTGCATACAAGAATCTCATCTTAACTTAGAAGATAAATATAGACTCAGGGTGAAGGGATGGGCACTGTAATCCAGGCAAACAGATCAGAAAAAAGCAGGG
>CAUYRH010139308.1:0-29419 GCA_963574655.1 Perodicticus potto | reverse complement strand
AAAACAGGGATACCCTCAAGCATGGAAGAAAAAGTATCCAATGTACTCAGCTCTACTATGAAGCTAATTTAAAGGTTTCATATGAAGGCTATAACCCAACTATAGCACAAGAATATGGGGAAAGGGGCAAGGGAGGGGAGGAGGGAGGATGGAGTGGAGGGGGGGTAATTGGTGGGACCACATCTACAGTGCACCTTAGAATGGTGCAGGCGAAACTTACTAAATACAGAATACAAATGTCTTCATACAATAACTAAGAAAATGCCATGAAGGGTATGTTAAACAGTTTGATGAAAACATTTCAGATTGTATATGAAACCAGCACATTTTACCTCTTGATTGCACTGATGTACACAGCTATGATTTAATAAAAAAATAATAATAATAAAATAAAATAAAAAGAACACTAAGGAAAAGGAGACAGCACAGTCCAGGCAAGCAACAAGAGTGGTTTGGGTCAAGGTGTCCAAGCTGGAGGTATTAAGAAGTGGTCAAAATATGGATATACTTTTTTTTTACTAACAATACCAATATTTATACTTAGAATAATGTTTAACACTAGTACTTAAATAAATACTATATTTACTAATGAAAGCAAATAAAAATAAAAACAGTGATACCTGGGCGCTGTCTAGACATTAGTCTGAGGAAGATGCTCCGAGAAGACGAGACCCCTGGGGGCTCAGAGGAATGAGCAGCCAAGGGAAAAAGAGAAGGAAACGGGATGAGGGAAATGATGGGGCGGGGAATGGGAGAAAGAGGCCTGGGTTAGGCCGGGCATGGTGGGCCACGGTTAGCATTCTGGCCAAATTAGTTTCTCTTACCATTGCATCACTTAAAATAAACCTAAAATAAATGCTTAAAAAAAAGAAATTATTTTCCAAGCTTCTGTTCAAATGTCTGATGAAAAGAAATGGCTAAGATCATCAATGCCAGAATCTTCCATGTCCTCATCTGGGCAGAATCCTGATAGAGTTCCGCGGAAGGCATATTTCAAGCAAGATTTTACATATTTTTATTCTAAGAGGGTCAAACTAGAAACATGAGGTTCTAAGTCCTTCTTTACTTAGATGTGTCTGGAAGCCATTCCCAGAAACTCCAGCTAAGTGGTTTGGGATGGAATATCAATATCTCCTTGTTAGAATGATTCCAGAAGGACTTCACTGCTCATATAGAAACCATCTCTCCAGAGGCTGGCAAAAGCAGGTGACACTGGCAAAAGATTTTATTTTTTCCCTTCATATATTCTGTGTAGCTGCACTATCCAGCATGGCAGCCACCAGCCCTGTGTAGCTACTGAGCCCTTGAAATGGGGCTAGTTCCAACTGAGATGTGCCTTAATCACACAGCAGTGGATCATAAATACTTAGGATGAAACAATCGATACAGACATATGTACTAATCGGGGTTCTCAAGAAAACAGAACCAGTAAGATACATGTAAATATAGAGATATATGAGAAGGGGTGAATCATGAGAACTGGCTCATGCAATTATGAAGGCCAAGAAGTCTCATCTCACCTGCAAGCTGGAGAATCAGAGAGGCCAGGGAGGTCACTGAGTCTGAAGACAAAGGCTTGACAACCCGAGGGACACCACTGGTATACTTTCTGGAGCCTAAAGGGCAGAGTAGCAAAAGCATCAATGTCTGCGGGCAGGCGACAGATCCCCAGGGTAAGAAGAGAGAGTGACTCCACCTTCCTCTGCCCTTTTGTTCTGTCCGCACCCAGAACGGACTGGGTGATGCTCAGGGACACACCCAGAAATAACCACAGTTTAACCAGCTATCTGGTTATCCCTCAGTCCAATCAAGTTGAACATAAAATTAACCATCACTATATAAAGTGCCTCATTAATAATTTTGTATAGGGCTCGGTGCCCATTGCTCAGGGGTTAGGGCACCAGCCACAGACCTCAGGGCTGGTGGGTTCAAACCCAGCCTGGGCCTGCTAAACAACAATGACTACTACAACAAAAAAATAGCTGGGCATTGTGGCAGGTGCCTGTAGTCCCAGCTACTTGGGCGGCTGGGGCAAGAGAATCACCTAAGCCCAGGAGTTGGAGGTTGTTGTGAGCTGTGATGCCATAGCACTCTGCAGAGGGTAACATAGTGAGACACTGTCTCAAAAAAATAAAATAAAATAAATGAAAAAAAATTTGGGTAGGTTACATGTTCAAATGATAATATATTGGATACACTATATAATGTAGTGTTAAAATTAACTTCACTTTTTTACTTTTTTGGTGTGCCTACAAGGGAACTTAAATTACAAGTGTGGCTCATGTTATATTTCTTCTGACAGCACTGACAACACCATTTCAAAGACTCCTCAGCCATAGGAACCATGGCCCTCCATCTCTCAAACCTTGAAAACATGCCCACCATGTCACGTTCTCCATAGCAACTAAAAAAAAGGCTAACTTACTTTTTCAGATCTTTCTTCCAGGGAAGGTATGAGTGGAAAGCATTGAAAGGCAACATGACATAGGAGTTAATAGTTAGAACTTGCTGAATATGTGACTATAGTGAGTTATTTGCCTTCTGTGTCTTCATTCCCTCATCTGTAATATTTGAAAAATAACATGTGCCTTGTGGTGTTGTAAGGCTAAATAACATAGTCTCCAGTTCTGCATAACTGGGAGACACTTTATAACCGGTGCTGAGCTTTAAAGAAGTGTGGAGACAGCTGAGCTTTAGTGAGAACCTTGGATCCAGGCAGTGCGATTCCACGTGGGCGGTAAGGCCCCAATTCCTTGCATCAACAGAGGTGAGAAATTCATCATCTTCCTAATGACTCCTGAGCTTTCTGTACATTCTATTTCTGTCATTTGATTAGAAATAAACGCTCAGAGTATCAGATTTATATTCAAATATCAGAATAAAGATAATGACCAAATCAAAATGTCATTTGGAGAGGGTACATTTGGTGCACAGAACTGGGTTGCCGTGCACCCTTGCTGCATATCACGACTAAAAGCGAAAGGCGGGCAGATGTGCATTAAGAAGGCAGGAGAAAACGGAGGTGGCTAAAGGGCTTAAAAGGCCTGTACTCTAATCAAACTGCATTGTTTGGAGAGCTTGCTTTAGCTCGCAGTTTATGTCTGACCTTAAGCCTTTCCACCTGTGACCTTATAACCGTTTTCTAATACCGCTTGTCAGCCTTGAAATTTATAATTTGATTTCTACACCATCTTGTCCTATTTCTTCCAATTTCCAAGCACAAAAAGTTACTTTCTTAAAAACTTTCTGACTGACTTCATTAAACAAGTTTGTCTTCAAAGGTTCCTTTTTTTTTTTTCTTTTTTTTTTTTGATAGATGTGGCATGATTCACATGGTTGGTTTCCCTAATTCTCAGGAGAAAAACCAGTGAGGCTGAAGCTGGTTTTATATGCAACTAGGCTTCGTACCCCCTCCTTTGTGTCTCCAATTAGAATAAAACCAAGATGGGCAGGCAGCGTGCATTTCAAATCACCATCCGTGGTCACCATTATTTCTAAACTCAAGGGCACCATTAGAACTTGGGTATATTTGCAGGCATTTCCCTATGCCTTAGACCAGCGGTTCTCAATCTGTGGTTCACGACCCACAGGAACTGTATTAAAGTGCCATAGCATTAGGAAGGTTGAGAACCACTGCCTTAGACCATTCAAAAATGAGAAATCAGAACGAAGTGGTTATTGAAAACCTTTCATAAACTATGGCACAAAAGAAATGACAATGGGCAGGAATCATTATAGTTTTTTAAAAATGATGTCACATTTTTCACACAAGTGTCAAGTTATGTTTCTGAAGAGGAACGTTACAAGCAGAAAAGACAAATGAATAAGTTGGGAACATAAACAATCTTACTGATCCAGGAGCCTGTTCCTTAGACGTAAGATCAAAGCCTTGAAGTACCAGAGACCTGTGACTTCAGACTTCCTTTGAACCATTGGCCTCAGTAATAAAAACAGCAAAGAGCCTTTTGGAGAATTCCTGACGTCAAGTACGGTAGTCACAGCCTTTTGCATACAGTTTGGCCCTTCCTTGCATTAGCTTCTCTCTTAGATGTTGTCTTTCCTCTTCCCTTAGTATCAAAGGACAGCTTGGAGAGCAAACCTTGGACCAAACTAGGCTTGGAGTGTCATAACAAATGCTTTCTGGACAATCCTTTGGAGGTTTCCAGAAAGCTTGTGTGAGCTTATGTACACACACACACCCATACATAATTGCATGCACTCTTGCTGAAAATTTCATCCAAACACAGTTTCCAGAAAACCATTTTGAAGGCAGTGCCTGTGGCTCAGTGAGTAAGGTGCCGGCCCCATATACTGAGGGTGGTGGGTTCAAACCCGGCCCCGGCCAAACTGCAACCAAAAAATAGCCGGGCGTTGTGGCGGACGCCTGTAGTCCCAACTACTAGGGAGGTTGAGCCAAGAGAACCGCCTAAGCCCAAGAGCTGGAGGTGGCTGTGAGCTGTGGCGCCACAGCCCTCTATCAAGGGCAACAAAATGAGACTCTGTCTCTAAAAAAATAAAAAAGAAAGAAAACCATTTTGAGGTAGATTTTTGTATATATGGAGACAGAACTATTGATCCATACACAAAGCCTTTTGCAAGTATTTTTTAATTTATTTCATAGAAGAATGAATTTGTTTCACACAAGAATGAATAAACCTATTCTTTTGCCACAGATGTGGTGCACAAAAGGGGCAGGAAGGACCTACAAAAGGGGTGAAAAGCTTCTGATACAAGGAAAAAAATATTAAAGTAAAAAACTTAGTTGTCAGTTTTGTAATTGAAGCTCTCTCGTCACTTGAAAATATTGTTTTCATGGAAGTAGAAGGAAAAGGGGACCTGGCAAATGCCCCACCGTGGCGATTTCCCCAGACAATTCACACGCATATCAGCATGAAGATTCTGAGGGGTTCTCACTGTGCTGGGGCCACAAACAGTCCAGTCCTTCAAGGTCCTGTGCAATAGTACAATGAAGGAGTAGCCTAGACAAGCTGTTCTTATCTTTTCTTTCTCCCCTTCTCATTTGTACTTTTTCTTCTTCTTCCGCCAAAAGTCAGATAAGCTACCATAACTTTGATGACAACTCCACTTTCAAGAACTCTGCATAATTCATAATCCTGTAATTATTTTTCCCAAAATGTGCTAATGGCCAATTATTGTTTGGATTCCTTGAGGTAAATTTTTGCTTTTTACCACATATTTTGTCTTCTTAGAAGAAACTACTTTCAAAGAACTATATAGATAATAATAGAAATAACATCACAAATATGTCTTAAATTTTCTTTTTGGAGAGGTAGGTGGGGGCAGTAACTCTGAAAAAGACATGTGTGTGTCCAAATTGGTCCATGACACTGTAAATGGATTAACGCATAATACATGCCAGGAATTGTGTCAGATCCTAGAGATGCAAAATCAAATAAAATGCAGTGTTTATCCTCAAAGAAGCTGTGACCTTCAGCATATGCAAATGTAAACTGGAAGGATTATACAAAGTGAGCTAAAGGTTGCTCCTAAAGTCACCAGACATAGGGAAATGGGAAATTGTAGATAAATGTACATTTATCTACAAAATACTCATCACCAACTTTCATCACATATCTCCACACATGGAGACTATTTTGTAAAATTTCGTTGTAAATATTTTGTAGGTGAAGGTACATTTAGCAGCAATTTTCCATTGTCACCATACATGGCTGCTTTTAGAACACCCTGTATTTTGAATTTATTTCATAGAATGAATGTTTAAGTCTCGTTCTCACAGAAACAAGTGATAACGAGTGCAAAACCAAACCAGAGGCAGTCCTGCCAGATCAGAAAGGAAGCCAGGTGCCAGGATTTGGGAGCCAGTGTGAAAACGGCTCTCAGTAGGGAGAAGCCCAGCGTCCGCTGGCCTGTCTACTTCTTGCTATGGCATCAGAAACAGCTCTCAGTAAACACCTTCTTGTTTCAAGAGGCATAGTGAAGACCCACCTACAAAGAGTCTAGAAACCCTGTGAGGCCTTACATAACTTTCCTAGGAAATAACAAAGTTCTGAGTTGGAGGAAGCAGAATGCTTTTAGCTTCTGATGCCATCTAGCTTTGTGCCTCATTCAAGAGAGCAACTCCAGGCAGTTTCAACACTGCTCACAAGAGTCCGTTTCCCCTCTGAGGGGTGGGCCTCCCACTGGGATGGTCTCTCCACTTTAAAGCAACCTATGAGGTGTGGTGTGTTCTCTAAGGATGCCCGAAGGTTTGGCAATGGTTTGAGCTGATTGAGGGATGGTTCAGTGCTAGGTTAGAACATTTCAGCAAATCCCAGTGCGTAATCAATATACCAAATATTGTAGTCACATGGACAGAATGATAGAGCCAAGCAGCAACAAAGAGCAAAGTTGTAATCTGTAGTTCCACTTACGTTCCTTGATCAAGTCAAACAGTACAAAAAATACATATGTCCTGCTTTGATTATATTGATCAGCAAATAGAAAAGACTTTGGACTTCAGGAAATATGTATGAATGTTTCAGACCTTTCAGTCAATTACCACTTCAGATGTGGCCTTTTAAAACAAAATACAGAACATGTTATTACCATTAAAATTTATCATAAGTAATGGGACATTTGCAGATTTTCTGACTGTTCTTTTCTATTATGATGTTTGCTGGTGGGGAAAATGTAATAGAATTTTTTCACTTCAGAGAATCAGTCATGTTTTTAGCTTAGTGAGTAAATAATGAGTGGTCGTCTGGCGTCTGATTCCCAAGAAAGAGCTAGTGAACAAACCACTTTGTGGGTTTCTATGAAAACAGCTAGAATTTGCACAACCTAGAGCAGGGGTCCTCAAACTTTTTAAACAGGGGGCCAGTTCACTGTTCCCTTAGACCGTTGGAGGGCCAGACTATAGTTTTAAAAAAAAAACTATGAACAAATTCCTATGCACACTGCACATATCTTATTTTGAAGGGGCGGGATAAATGTCCTGGGTGGCCCGCGGACCGTAGTTTGAGGATGCCTGATCTAGAGCTTTGAAGGTCAGCAGATCTGCATTTGACTCTTGACTCACTGATTATATGGGCACCTTGAGCAAATTACCCCCCTCAGAAGCTCATGGTCTAGTGAGAAGCCAGATGCATAAGGACAGCATTTACCTTCCCAGTTCACGTCTTGTCTTATATCCTTTCTCTTCCCTTCCCAGTAAGGAGGAGGGAATGGGGCTTGTTTATTTGCAAAAGTCTTCCTACGTGGAAAATATCCATATGTATACACAGATATAGTCTCTAAGTGGTTTTCCAAAATTACCTGTGCCTATGCCAGTATTTGTATTTGTATACATGTTTTGTCAAGACATGAGACAAAAGTGCTTTATTTTTTTTTTTTTATTTTTTTTTTGACAAAAGTGCTTTAATGTTGCCTTTTTGACTCCACCTTTCTCTCTAATGGTTCAGGAATTGGGTATATATAAAATATATTTAATAGCATGTTTAATATATTAGATATGCAATGTTAAATGTAATAGTATTTTAAGTCATAATTAACATTAAATATATTAAAGATATTAAATTTCAAGTATTTAATATTAAATATTTATAATATATATTTAATACATATATAATACATATCTAATTCTATATAGAGATTGAACAAAAATATGATGACATGTTACAAGTTAGGGATTCTAGATATGGAGGAAACAGGAATTACTCATACTAGTTTTGCAAATTTTCTATAAGCGCAAGATTATTTCAAAGTGTATTATTCTCCTAAAAATTCTTAAAATGAGGGGTTTGAGTCCCTTCGTGGCCTCCATCACACTTTTTTTTCTAGCAGCACCGCCTGCCACACATCAGCTACTTTCCCAATATCAAGTTTTGTCCAACGACCTATCACAGTGGTTCTCGACCCGGCTGCACATGGAATTAATCTGAGGAAAAATTAAAATAAGCCAGCAGGCAGGCTTTCCCCCAAGATCACTTAAATCAGGACTTCTGGAAGTTTGCCCCAGACATTTTTTTCCCTAAAGAAAACACAGCCAAGGTCTATAAGCTTGCAGTTAGATTTAAACAGTGGTTCTCAACCTTCCTAATGTCGTGACCCTTTAATACAGTTCCTCATGTTGTGGTGACCCCCAACCATTAAATTATTTTCATTGCTACTTCATAACTGTAATTTTGCTACTGTTATGAACTGTAATGTAAATATCTGATATGCGGGGTGTATTTTCATTGTTACAAAGGGGTCGCGACCCCCAGGTTGAGAGCCCACACTCTAACTGTTAGAAGGTGCTGAATGCTGCCACTGCACTTCCCAGCCCCTGTGCGGCTCCTGTGTATGAAGGGCCCTTGTCCACCCCCTCTGCCATGCATCTGTCGACTGGCCATTACCCACCGCAGGTGTCCCGTTCCTAGCACAGAGGAACTGTCCCACCCACAGAGGAGCAGAGCCCTCTCCCCTCCAGCTGCTTTTTTCTGCGTGTCTCTATTTCTCAGACCCCATGCACAACTGCAATGATATTTCTGCTCATCTCCCAGCCGACGGGAAACCCCTTTAGGGAAAAGTCCGCATTATGTTTGCTTTTGTTATCAGTGTGCAGCCAGCAAACAGTAGGATTCTAAGAAGTGTTTACTAAATTAAATGCAAACAAGGTTATACTTGTTGGAACGAAGTTATAACAAGGAGCTGTGGGGCACCGAGGAGGAGCTCTTTACACAGCATGTGGCCCTGGGGAGGGAATGGAGCTTACAGGGAATCCGAGAGGGACTGAGCGTCCTAGGCCACATGGGCAGGGGAGAGGGGGAGGAGCAGGCAGGCCGAGACCCCAGCGAGTGGGTTCAGGCTGAGAAAGGAGCGGTCCAGAGGGTGAAGGCAGCAGGGGGCCTGGAAGGGCAGTCGGTACCTCAAACAGTGCCAGCATGCAAGAAGCTTCTCGATGGATCATTTTTAGTGGAATAACGAGTGGATTAATTTTTGCTCTTTTTTTTACATTTAGCAGGGGTGTCATGGGATCTGACTAAAACTACTAGCATTCTTCCCAGAAAAATGCATATGTCTATGTGTCTACTTTCACCTTGAATTTCAGAGGACTGACAGGTTTTCTGAAATGTATCCAGTGACCCTTCCCCCAAAGAGATAAGCCAGATTTTAAGAAAAGAGAAGCATTTTAGGTTTAGGAGGGATGTGCTTAGACTAGCATATAAGGAGTGACACTGAACGTGTGTGAAGGACAGATGACAAGAGGTAAAACACCATCACAGGACACCTGTTAAGTCACTGCACTTGTCAGAGTGAGACCCAAATGCCTGAACTAACGGTTTGACAGAGATGGACCCAGGAGAACGGATCCGAGGGAATGCAAAGAGGAAACAGGAAGCTCAGGGTGACACGAGGCTCTGTACCCTTGAGACCACACAGGTGAGGTGTCATTCGTCATGCTTAAAAATTCCAGAAGAGACACAGCCTTGTGGGAAAGGGGCGAATTCCATTGGTGTGGCTCGCATTTGAGTTTCCCAAGGAAGGACGAGGCAGAGTCTCCCTAGGGGAGGTGCAGCTTGGGAGTGATGGAGATGGGGCTGTCCCAGAGAGGGAATGTCGGGAAACAGAAGTGGGGGAGGGAGGAATAGCCTCGCCTGCCAACTTCTTAAGGTTACGCTGAGGAGTGAGAGCCAGGGAGGAGACTGACTGGAAAAGTCAAAAGAGGTGAAAGGGAAGCCAAGAAAAGTTCCAAAAGGCTCAAAGAGTTGAGTAAGCGCAAGAAGGGCAGAAATTGTCCTTTTACTTTGGAAACTAGAACATTCCCGGTGATCTCAGTGAGAGCAATTCCACCTCGGTGAGGGAAGTCCCGACTAAAGTCATTGCTTTAGGAAGTAAAAAGGAAGCAGTGAGAGGGCTTCTAGAACTTTCCCTCTGAGGGAAAATCTGATCTCCGAACAGCATTCTGACCTAATGGCCTGTTCCTCTTTCTTAAAAAGCCCTACTCATGTTCCGGGTGTCCCCCCAACCACTCGGATCCCCTCTCTCTCCCCCCTTCACAGGCTAATTCCCCCACCCCCAACCCCCGTCCCACCTTGAAAAGGCTGACTTCTCAAGGCTCAAGTCCGAGCCCACCACTACCCACCTTGCCTCTGTATACACTTCCCTCCGGGTAATCCCTGCACCCACAGAGTTAAATACCATCTACAGTGGTGATGTTAAAATGAACATTTCTAGCCCAGATGTCTTTGACACTTCCACTTCCCTGACTCAAAGGCAGCTGAAGCTTGGCCTGTTCAAAGCTGCTCTCCTTCTACCTGCCACGTCCTCCACCCCACCACGACCGCCATGATCAGGCATTGTCAACACCAGCCCTCCAAAAACCCAGGCCTCTTCACCAACACCCTTTCCTTCACCTCCCCCCTTCCCAGCCACCACTGGGTCTCTCCACTGTCCCCCTAAATGGCTCTTTATTCTAAGTGCCAGTCCAGCCCACCATCATTTTTATTCTGTCCCATTGCAATGGCCTCTTCAATGGCTCACTTTCATCCCTTCCCCTCTCCCTCCAAACCATTTATCCAGCTGTAGCATGATCTCTTAAAACCGAAAATCGGATTATGTCACGTTTGCTTAAAACCTTTCAGATGGTATTCTTTGCTTTCTGGATAAAGACCAAAATCCTCAAAATGACACTGCTTTTCTCTCTGACCTGGCTTCTTACCACTCTCCCCTGAAGTTTAGTCATCTCAGCCTTTGCTTCGGTCTCCAACGCACCCTCTTTCTCTGGAGCCTCCGCCCGTGTTTTCTCTTGCTAGAATCCCTCCCCAGATTCCCTTCCCTTCCCTTCTAAAAAGAGTCCCAGTGAAATCTCACCCATTTTTAGTTGTTAACTTAAAGGTAGTTTGCTCCCTGCTAAATCTCTATCAGCTCATGGTTCACAGAAGGCACTTAATAAATATAAAGGGCACCAAAAAACATGGATACATATTTTAAAAAAGGAAAAAGAATATTAAAATTTTAATGCTCAGTATATATCAATAACAAAAGATGAATACAAGTCACACTTGAACACTCTTACACAGCAGAAGTCAAATGTGACTAGTGTTACAATTTTAATACTTTTTTCTTTCTTAAAATGTATATGCATTTTTTGGCACCCTCTAGGGTGGTGATTCTCAACCTTCCTAATGCTGTGGCCCTTTAATACAGTTCCTGTGGGTCACGACCCACAGGTTGAGAACCGCTGCTCTAGGGTGTAATACTCAAGTCACGTTTAACTTCTACAATTACAGAGATACTATATACAAAAGATAAACATTATTGGTATATACTGAATATTACAATGTAGTTTTTTCCTTTTTAAAAAGTGTCTACATTTTGTTAGCATCCTCTGTATTTGAAAGAATATATGGAAGAGACTGGATGCCAGCCATAAGAAGACAGAGGTTCAAGGCAGGGTGGCCCTGAGGTGGAAATGATTTATAGCCCTCAACAATTCAATGACTGGTCTGGCCAAGATCAAACAGCTCGTTGGTGGCAAAGCCAGAGCTAGAACCCGTATCTTTGGATTCCCAGACTCCACATGTACCACAACAATCACTTACTACATGTTTCAGATGAGGTTTGCTGGAGTAAAGCCCTCATCTCACTTGCTCTTCCAGAAGCCTTCCAACCTGTTGACCACCATCTATGCCAGGAATCCTTAGCACTGTTTGGAAATTCTGGATGCAAACTCTCTTCCTATTGAAGACCCCAGTAGAATTGTTCAGAACTGTTGCTCTTAAATGCCAGTCCAGGCAGGCCACCTGGCTCCATCACACTCAAGTCATAGCTTTTTGATGCGTTCAGAGTAATACACGTCACCCTCATGTCTCGTGACCAGCACATGCTCACTGTTCAGGCTGCACTTCAGAGGTTCTCCATCAGCACTTTTTCTCCATTGTACAGATTCTGACACTTAAAGCTTCTGACATAAAAACCAACCTGGAAGTGACCGTGCCTTAAGAGTGAACAATGGGAAATTGGTTACAGTAGGTACAGACCCACCTGGGGAAACAGGTGAACATTGAGGTGAACATTAACCCATCCTAAGTTCAATGTTGTTAGTCCAAAAGGATTATAGTACATTGAAGAAAACATCAAACGGAATAAATAATTCAGGCAGGAAATTCAGAGTGGTGCACTTGGAGAGAAAAAGCAGATTTTGCCAATGTAAGACCAGGAGAGAAACTGGCCACGTTTTAAGATAGTGAGTCTTGGGAGAACTAGAAACAGCCAGAAACAACTGTAAACAGAGCTGTGCCATGCAGATCACCCTGGAAGGAGCCAGACCTGCCTAATACAGAATCATGATGCATCCTCAGAGGATGGCGTCCCGGGTCCCCGGAGCAGAGCTCCATAAATTCACTTAACTCTTTTACTAGATGACTAATTAAAAAGCAGTTAATGAGAGTGATCATTCTTGGTGATGGAATTCAGCCATGAAAGAGTTTAATGACCTGAGGCTGGGGCTCAGGCTGGTGTTTCCTCTGGCAAGGATCCCTGGTAATTCTGCCTAAGTTTTAGCAGAAGCTCTGCAAAGCTTTCAGAACCTGGGATAGCTAGGAAGGGGTAGAAGAAGCTTTGGGAGGCCGGAAGGAATAAGGAAATATTAAAGCATCTGTTTACAGCAGAAGGTAAAAAGAAGGATGCCCACCACCACGGGAACACACTAAATGTAGCTCGTTGGAATGACTGTCAGTGACCAAGGGAGTGAATAGAAGAGCATGTGCTGGGGGCACCTCGCCTGGCCTGGGAGACCTGTTCTCGAGAGTCCATGTTTAGTGTGTTATGCAGCAGTGTAAAATCAGACAAGGTGGGAGTATTTACACCACCAGAACAGGTGAAAACTGCAAATCAGGGCTTTTCCTTCCCAAAGAGGCAATTATTTAACATTTACCAACATACACTGGGTCCATTTGATGAACTCTTGTGAGAGCTGAGTCCCCTGGAGTTCTTATGTTAAAAATAAGCCTGAACATTTTTTGTTGTTGCTGTTCTATTTTAATTACTAATGCACAGTGGCACTCTTCAATTATCTTTTATTACACATCCAGAGTGGGCTCAGCATTTGTGCACTCTCCTGGCAAACTCTATCGTCATTTAAAACATTGTTTCTAGGGGAAATTTTTCCAACTTGCAAGTTACTGGCTTGAAAATAAATTTTTGGAAAAGAGCTCGTTTATAACTTGGGGATGTCAATTCTGGGTCCTCATAGGGAAATTAGAGAACAAAAAGAATCATTCTAATTTTAAAAGTATAGGTTGCAAAATATATCCTAGATGAAAAGGCAAAGGAGTAGAATTATGTAACTTGAAGCAATTTAATAACAGGGGGTGGTGCCAGATGTTTGAGGGGAGTTGGGTTGGGGGCTTTTATTTAGTTTTATAGGGGGGTTGTTTTTCTGCCCCACTGTAAGACTCATGGATTTGGCTAGATGAGGGACGAATATCTTTATGATACTATTCTGGTATGAATAATTTGTAGATTTTATTTCAAATATTTGCAATTTTTCCCCTCAATTACAGATAATTTACATATGATCTGTGTTGACAACAAAGAAATGGTTAAGACAAGGTTACTTGTCTCCTTGAAAATTAACTGTCACTTCTGGGATCCCAAGTCTACAAATGGCATCATGTATTTCAAAACTGGGAGAAACAAGATATAATTAGACAAAATCTCCTTATAATACATCTTAGAATACCTAAATACAAAACACACTTTTCTATTTTAAAAAATGAACATTATAAAACAGACTATCTAATATTACTATAAAACCTTAACAAGGCTTGGCGCCTGTGGCTCAACGGGCTAAGGCGCCAGCCACGTACACCTGAGCTGGTGGGTTCAAATCCAGCCGGGCCCGCCAAACAACAGTGACAGCTGCAACCAAAAAAAAAAAAAAATGGCTGGGCGTTGTGGCGGGCGCCTGTAGTCCCAGCTACTTGGAAGGCCGAGGCAAGAGACTCGCTTGAGTACAAGAATTGGAGGTTGCTGTGAGCTGTGATGCCACGGCTCTCTATCCAGGGTGACAGCTTGAGGCTCTGTCTCAAAAAAAAACAAAAAAACCTTAACTCAAGCATTCTCGGTCACTACTTTTTGACAATTTAATGAAGGAAATGATATTTTGGAGGGCTTCTTAATAGTGTTAGTTATTCACTCAGAAGGGATGGAAGTCTTACTTTCCTAAAAGACACTACAGTACCCCGATTTGGCATTTCCTTAACACTATCTGAAACAATGAAATGACGGCTGTAAATCTGACACTTGGAACTTTAAAAGATTCACATCACTCCCAGGCCTTGGTTTAACAGTTGGTTTATGATGTGGTTTCAGAATAACACTTTAAGCATGGTATATTCTTTCCTCCAAAAATGACATAAATCCATAAAGTTTTTTAATGATTACTCTAAAATTCAGAGAAAGTTTTCTCTGAGGCATATTTTTGAATTGCTTATCTAAAATCTTTACATTTCTGAATTTCTCTTCATGATGCACCGTGGAATGGCTGCCTCCAGCTCAGCTGATAAACGCACAAAGTCCCAAAGTCTCACCTGGCAGGGGGCGTGCAGCCACCTGCTCCCCCAGGTGCATCTGCCTCTGCTTTACCTCCAAGGACCTCAAACCCCTGTGTGCAGAAGTGTCACCCAAGAGCCAGTTAAAAGTGCTGGTCCTCAAGAGCCCTTGAGTCAGAACATCTGGGCTAAATTCTGGGCCTGAGGACTGGCATTTTAAGGGCTCCCAGGCAGGGGGCCCAAGAGAAGAGCAGGGACTCCAAGCTGTGCTGTCTGACTCCAGCTCTGGCTCTGGGCGTGGAGTGACTGGGGGCAGCCTGGGCACAGGGAAGCCCAGGGTGTTGCCAGGCAGGTGCTGCCCCACCCCCACCCCTGCTGCGCACTGGGCTGCTGCACCTGCTTCCTGGCCTACTCCTGCGCCCCCTGCCGGCCCTGCCCAGATTTGCTCGCATCCTCTGGCCTCTTCCTCTAGCTGCCTTGCCCTTCCCTCCAAGCCCCAGGTCTGCCTCTCATCCCCGCAGGGCCCCATCTGTTCTCTGCCAGTGACCCCACATCCTCTGCCAGAAGCTCTCTGTGGCAAAGCGAACCCCTCACCTGATTGCTCCTGGTGGCCGGCGCCGCCTGCCCTCCACCGCTGCTACCCCTCCCTGCCATCTGGTAGACACAGTCGCAGTGGCCCATCCTGGGAGTATCTGTCTGTCCCGCCGGCACCGAAGCACTGAGTGCGGGGCTCCCCTGCGTCTCGCTCCCTGGATCCTCGAACCCCGAAGCACTGAGTGCGGGGCTCCCCTGCGTCTCGCTCCCTGGATCCTTGAACCCCGAAGCACTGAGTGCGGGGCTCCCCTGCGTCTCGCTCCCTGGATCCTTGAACCCCGAAGCACTGAGTACGGGGCTCCCCTGCGTCTCGCTCCCTGGATCCTTGAACCTCGAAGCACTGAATGCGGGGCTCCCCTGCATCTCGCTCCCTGGATCCTTGACACCCAGTCTGAAGTGTGGTGGCAGCCTTGCGCATCTGGAATGAGCACATGAACTTGGTCCAGATGCTGTGGTCCCTCAGGCGGCAGACTCCAGTCTCCCCCAACTTGGCACACTGCTCCCTCTTCTAGAGAGCTGGTCTCTGTCCCTTCGCCCTTACCTGGCTGCCCACCTCCGGTTCTTTGGTCCCCTCTGAGATGTCTTTTCCCACAGCCAGTCTTCCACAGCCTCTGGAGATCCAAGGGGCCCCATGTCTACCTGACCCTGCACCTCCCCTCTGCATTTGATCGTCCGTTGGTCTGAATCCTCCTCCAGCTCAGGAGTTCCCTGAGAGCCAGGATTGTAAGCTCAGTCCCCACCTCGGTGTTCAGCACACATCAGGGTACCCAGGAGATGTTTGCTGAAAGCTCAGTCTGGCTGTTCAGGCCGTGAGATGAGGTCCTTCGTGCACACACCTGAGTCAACAGTGCACCATGTTGTACTCACAAAGTTGCTGTGTCGCCTCCCACACCCACTGCTAGATGGCCAGCTCCTCGTGGGCAGTGACCGTATTTTGATGGATGGAGTATTTGCTCAATCCTGTGTGTTTCAAGGATGATACTTTTGGCATCTGGGGTCTGACGATTATTATTGCACAAGACATGCACACACGTAGCAGGCCGTGCACCAATGCCGGGCACCCCAACGGTCATCTTAACAGGCACATTTGCAAACATCCTTGGGGAGGAGAGCCTACAGTTGACCGCACTCGTTCATTGCCACTCAGTGGCTCTGTAAGAGCGCCATGGTAAATTGCTGGAGCCACAGAGTGCTCTGAAAGAAAAGGTATTTATTTGGGCACAGGGCATCACAATGGGACGCGCGTGTCGTAGTGAACTGTGCACGTATGCAGGACGGAAAGGAAGACAAAGGCTTCCAAGGGGAGAAGTGAGGAGGATTACAAAATGATTTAGAAATAATTTTCCTATGCTACAAAAGTCAATAACATGAGTGACGCCCGTCCCAGGTGGGACAGGCCGTGGCCGGGCAGGTGTCTTTGCAGAAGTATTTTTGTGAAAGGTGCCGTGGTCCTTGTGCAGGGCTGGGGTCTGCGGTCTGTGTCGGTAGTTTCTGCCGTCTGGCGTACAAGCATGAGAACCCCCTCTCCCCAAGGCCTCTGCAGGGCTGTTTGTCAGGGTCAGCTTTAATGTTTAGTCGTTTCATTTTGATTCTGACAACCCACCTATTTGTGGTGGTGTGAGCACAGGGTACGGTATCTGTCACTCACCACTGACAGTGGTAACGTGTCTTCCTAATAACGGTTAACTGGTCTTTATTGATCACTTTACATATGTAGGCACTAGGCTCAGAGTTCTGCATGGCCTATTTAATCCTCACAACCACCACTCTTTAGAGAAGGAAGCTGAGGGTGAGAGGGTTGCATGCCATTGACCCCAAGTTAACCCAGCTGGCTGCCATCAAGGCCAAGGTGCAGCCCCGGCATCTGGCCCCACTGCTCTGTGCTGGCCTCTTCAAGAACAAACATCAAAATTCCCAGATGGCAAATGCCTATTAAAAGTTGTCCTCTCCTATCAATTAGAATGTGGAGCAGTAAAACGTATTCTGCATCGTGTTAATTTAGTGGGATGTCAAGTGTTGTGCGAATGACAGGTTCCATGAGCAATGAAGTGTGCAAAGTGCTTTCCAAAGGCGCAGGTAGAGGACGATGAGACAGTAGCTGTGAAAACCAGGCGAACTTTCCTAGGGTGGCTCAGCCTTTCACAGGGAGCCGGGGGTGACTCAGAACACAGGTGAGTAAGCAACGGGGCAACCTAAAGCAGGTGACCGCAGGAGCTTGTAGGACGGTTAGCACTGAACAGGTTCCAGGAAAAGGTGAACGCAGGAGAAGATAGTCACCTTTCTTCCAATTTCTTAATAGTAATAAGTATTATTTATTGAGTGCTAACTACTGTCTACTTCACAGAAGAAATAAGAGGCCTAGATAAGTTAGTTAAATCCCTTAAGGCCACACAGCTAGTTAATGGCACAGCCAATTTGTCCCCAATGCTCTGTCTTGTGTTGTAAACCCTGGACCCAAAGCCCCCAGGGCTGAGCATTTGCGAAGGGCTTTCCTGCATGTGTGCCCAAAGCGAATCCCGTCTCCGAGAAGAGGCTTCGAGGAGCTCCTTACATCAAGCGTTCGTGCTGTGACTCCACCTTTCTTTTCAATATATCTCTTCAATCTGCAAGTCAGCTATTCGGTCTGAATACTGCATCTCAAATTTTTGGCCGGTATAATTTAAGTTTCTTAAATTTTGCCATTACCATTAAATTTTACAGATTTTCATATTCTATTACCTGCTTTTTTTGGATGGAATATTCATATTGATGAAAGAACATCCTTCTGCACGTTCTTTCCTCGCTCTGACCCCTTCCTGGAGCCAGTGTCTGTTCTCCATGTACTGCTGCAAAGCCACCACAAAATCAACAGTCTACCCAAGTTTCCAGTGTTGCTGGTGTTGGCACCAGACCTCGCCTCATTTTTGAATTTTCTCTCTGTCTTTTTTTTTAAACAGATGTTGGCGCATTTTTTGAAGAAGGGATGTGGCTACGGTATAACTTCCAGGCACCCGCCATCAGTGCCAAAGACACGGGCAGCAGAACAGAGGCCTCTCCGGACCAGCAGCCCCCCGAGGACCTGGCCCACGAGGAAATCCGCTTCAGCTTCAGCACCACCAAGGCGCCCTGCATCCTGCTGTACATCAGCTCCCTCACCACAGACTTCTTGGCCGTTCTCGTCAAGCCTACCGGTAAGGACCAGCATGCCTAAGCCTTCCGCCATTTAATCTGGGCAGATAGAATGTTCTAGAAAGAGTCTGGAGCAAGTCAGATGAGCAAGGCATGTGACTTTTCTTCCACTGTCATTTCTCTAAGTGAAAGACAGGAGAACAACTTGCCAGTTGGGTGCTCTGTGGCAACATGCTGCAGTGATGAAAGTCCCAAAGGCACGTTGAGGTCTTTATAAGAGCCACATTATGGGAGGGCGAGCTGCATGGGTGGTATAATGATTACTCTTTGTTCCTATTAAATAAATACATTCACTCCTGAGCTGAACAGAGAGCAGCCTTTGAACTTGTGAATTAATTTTCTGTCAGTCAGTGAATTGTCCTGATGTTATGGCAGTGGGTCAATAGGGTTCTACGGAACATCTGGACTGTCAGTAGAAACCAAACATTGTAGATGTTTTAATTCCTAAAGCCTCTCAGAATTTTACACTCATAAATTCTATCTCTGGCATAAGGGTTGCATATAATACAGAGATATATTTGCACGTGTAGTTTCCTCAGCCATCTCGATCATCAAATAAGCATTGTGTCAGAGAAAAATAGGTCTCTGACACAGACATCCTAGTGAGGCTGTACAAATCGGAGTGCAGCCTTCAGCAGTGACCTCTGACAGAGGCTGAGCATCCTGAAGGGTAAAAACACCCCCCACAAGGAGAACTCCATCCCCTCTCTGAAAACCTGCATTCACACAAGCTTAAAGTCGTAAGATCACTTTTATTATGAATAAAAATACCCTAGGCGCCCTGCAGGAACGGGTCTCTCCAGCTCTGTTCCCAGGGAGATGTATGAGCTGAGAAGGAGCAAGCGTTCTCTCCCACTGCTCAGCTCTGCCCAACAATTCCAACAATGTAACATCTGAGAACATCAAGATTTCCTTCCATAGGAACCAAAAATTACTAATTCAGCTCGAGTTTTTTAAAAACAGTAAATTCTCAAACTCTCTCTCTGGGCAATGTAAAAGATGGAGGAAAATGTATGTTCTCTGGGATGCTACCTTTCAGAAAGTATTCCCAAAGGAATAATCCAAAAATCAGACAAAGATTCAGCAGGAAGATCTTCATCATGGTGTTATTTATGAAAATTAGGAAGAACCTAGACATTCAACTTTAGTAAAATAGTGTAAGAGTCACCATTTTATAGAATATTATATATGTCTATGAAAATAATATTGATGAAAAGAGATTAATGATATGGAGAAATGTTATGTAGTATAATGTTAAACTAAAAATAAATAAAAAACAAGATAAGCCCTTGAATGTTTATCGGTTTAGCTCTATAAGAAAATCTACAGATTAAAAAAAAAAGCAATAATGTGAACACAGCTGTTAGTTGGACTGTGGATGATTTTTTCCCCTGAGTAATACCTCTTTTATTCACTCTGTAACCTAGATAGAGTGCCGTGGTGTCAAAACTCACAGCAACCTCAAACTCTTAGGCTCAAAAGATCCACTTGCCTGGACATTGTTTAATGGGGATATTGCCTGGGTCTCCCAAGTAGCAGAGACTACAGATGCTTGCCACACGCCTGTCTGGTTTTTCTATTTTTAGTAGAGACAGGGTCTCCCTCTTGCTCAGGCTGGTCTCAAACTCCTGAGCTCAAGCAATCCACCCTCCTCAGCCTCCCAGAATGCTGGGATTACAGGCGTAAGCCACCGTGCCCAGCCTGAGTAATACTTCTGTACATGTCAAATGCTAACACTGAACAAGCATCACTTTTCTAATCAGGAAAAAATATTAAGTAAAATCGGGAAGTAAGGGCAGGCACAGAAGAAAAAGGACGTAACCCCTGCTCTTCAGGGGTTTCTTCTGCATCAGATTCAATAGATTCTTAATTCACTGATGTTCTCCACCTCTCTGTACCAACCTCCCAGTGGAGAGATCAGAAACCTTTGGTTTCTTCTCACGTTCCTGTCCCGGAGGAGGGCTGTCACCTTCAGACTGTCAAGAATTTGAATGAAGTGCCCCTGTGTGTACTGTATCATCTGCCCCTCAAGTCACTGCCACACTAAAATCTAGTCGCCAGCTGTATTCAGGACATCACAGGCAGACTGCCTCCCCCCACAACTGGCACCCACGTTGTGCATGTGAACATAAGTCGTGCGCGTGAGCATTGATTAATCAATTCCGTGTGCATTGCCACATCTGATGACGCTTTGTGCCTCCCGCTCTCCTGAGTGTCTCCCATGCATTAATTCCTATGAGCCGCACAACTCCATGTAGAAGCTGCTCGAATTATCCCCTTTCTCCAGCTGGCACAGCCGGAGTGCAGAGGCTGAGTGATGGCACTGCCCGTGGGTGATGGGCGCGGCCGGGGCTCCTGAGCCCCAGCGTCTGAGCCCAGGTGCCATGCTCTCTGCTGCGTGTGTCTCTGGAACAAAGCAAAACCAGATGGTTCCATTCTGTTGTGAGGCCATCCTCAATCTGCTAGTGAAAATTCAACTCTTTTGTACTTCAAACACTGCATTTATTTTTATTACTTGAAATTTAAAGTTAGAAAAAAAGTTGAGGAATTCATTCAGGAAAAAAAGTCAATAAGGCCTATATCAAAATAAAGTCTTCATTAACTGCCCTGATAGCCCTTGAACTTCAAATTCGATGTGGTGGAAGCTCTTCTCACTGTCCTCCAAAGCCCGGCCCTCCAGACCCTCCTGGACCTGACAGTGCCAGCACCTACTGCATCTCAGATGCTTGAGGTCCCAAAGTCTGTCACTCACCAGAGCTCCATCCTGCCCTTCTGTGGCCCAGCAGACAGACATGTGCTGTGGACTCCACCAGCACAGTGTCCTTTCCGTACCCACTGCGGCTCTCCAGGACATGTGTCCTCTGCCTCAGTGCTTCCCAGTGCTTGAACATGCTTGTTCATGTCACAGCACCTCCAGAAAATTACATTTGAATGTCACCCAGGTAAAGGATGGGGTGGTGGTTTGGAGGCGCCCTCCTACAGGTCTTCTGGGATGGGGGCCCCTGCTGCAGCACCTGTTCCCCATCTTGGGACAGCATTGCACCTCACCCAGAAGGCTCCATCTCCATCCATCTCTGTTGCCAGTGGCTTCTGCCCCCTCCTTACTCCCACAGCCAGGGTTGTCTTAGTCCTTTCCTGTCGTTTATAATAGAATAACTAAACCTCGACAACTTGTAAAGAAAGGGAATTTACTTCTTATAGTTATGAAGCCAGGGTAGCCCAAGATTGAGGGGTCATCTCTGACGAGGCCATTCCTTTGGTGGGGGCTCTGTAGCACCGAGGCCAAGGGGGACATCACACAGCGAGGCCAAGCGTGGCAGGTTGGGTCTGTCTTCCTCTTCTGACAAAGCCACCAGTTCTCTCCCATGATAGCTATTAATCCATTAACCCATTAATTCAGAATCTATAAATGGGTTAATCCACCCATGAGGTCAAACCCTCTCAATCCAGCCTCACTGGAGACTAAGTTTCAACATGAGTCCTGGAGGGGATATTTAGACCATAGCAGGGGGACGTTGTTTAATGAAGATATTACATAATATATACATCATATGTATTAAATTATATATATTATATTGCATATAGTATATTACATAATATCCTTACTGCACACTCAATAGTGCCCCCCTCCAGCAAAAACAGAAGAGACTCCATAATCTCACAGCCTTCCAATCCAGACCCAGTGGGCTTGCAGGAAAGAGCTTGGCCTGTAGAGCTGGACTGTCTGGCTGTGGACCCCGCTTTGCCTGTTGCCAGCTGTCTTGGGCAGCCAGCCTGCAGCGCCACATGTAGTCTCCCTCATAGGAGCCCTGTGGAATCCAAGAGTGCACTAATTTAATCTATATTTTGCCACATACTCAGCACCCCTTTTGCAAGAAACTCACTATTCCTCGGCCACCCAATGCACATCCGGGCCCTGGCCTCACAGCCATGTGCTCCCCGATGCTCCTCCCTTACCTGGAAAGGCTTTGCCTTCCTCTCTCATCTAATTCCCGCCCTTCACCCTGGGCCCACATCAAGTCTCATCACCTTTCAGTGACTTCTCCTTGCTTTAAACTCCTACCCTACTTATTTTCAATGTCATTCATTTGGCACTTAATGTGCTCTGTTGTGATCTGTCTCTGTTATAAATATGCCCTGTCTTCCCAGAGAGATGAAAAGCTCCCCGCACTACGTCCCCAGCCTACAACAGGTGTCCTGTAAGTGTTTGCTGATGATAATGATGATGACCGAGAGAGAATAAATCTGTTGAGCGTGTTTTTTGCTGCAGCAAATAAAAGAGCAGTCCCTTATAGGTGCTTTAATTCACTTGGGAGGTGAACATGAGACGCAAGAAGTGAAGCATCTCTCCATTTGAATAACATTTTATTTTAATGGGCAAATATTACCGTTTTCCCTACCACCGCTTAGTGGTCCTCTTCTGCTATTATCTGAAAGGAACAAACACATTATTTAAATTTGATGATTCAATGATATTGCCATTACTGTGTATAGATATGCACGCTATATACGTTTAAAGTTCCAAGCCATCTTTTTTCTCAAAGCAAATAATTTTCATTATCATTAAATGAAACCATTCTAGGAATTTTGAATCATATTTATAAGGTCCGAGGAAACTAGCAAAAAAGAAAATCTCCAAAACAACTTAATACTGATACAGAGCTGAGAGCATAAAGGTATCAATGACAAAAACACAGCAGGGAGGGAAATGTCCCACTTTTTGCATAATTTCCAGTTTCTCTGACCTCTCACCCCCAAAGGCAGAGCTCCCTTGACTTGTCTTTGCCTTCGCCATCTTTTGATCAGGATGGTCGTCTGTATTAGCAGCGGACTCTACACTTGCACCCAGACCGAAGCCCAAGTTCGACCTGAGAACATGCTGGGCTAAATAAATGTGTTCTAAAGAAATGGATGAATGATGAATCAACACAACTGTACATTAAAACAAGTGGCTAGGATAATGTGATGTCAGAGCCCTAGAAAGAAATCAGAAAGTAAAAACTTAAGACAATCAAGTTGTTTTTATGCATGTGGCCCAGCAACTGCCTATTCATCCCCTTCATGCCCAAACAATGCATTATAATATTTTCAGTGCTACTGAGATGAAACGGGAAAATAGGGTTAAACACAGAGGGATGAGGAGAAAAACAAGCAGGGAGAGGAAGCAGCATATGCAAAGGTAGGTAGACCCGAGGAAGGAGAATCACGTTTTCTAGGCACTAAGAGAAGTCCAGCGTAGCTTGAATGTACAAAGTGAGAGAGAGAATGAAACTCAAGTCAGGACATCATAAGCTCTATTAAGAATGAATTTCTTTATCCCATGAATAACTGGAAGATTTCAAAGGGTTTTTAATGAACCAATTAAATAACCAGTTATTCATTTTGAAATGATCTTAGTTTTACTTTTCAAAGAAAATATTAGGAAGAAAAAAGTATAGAAGCAAGGAAACCATTCATTCAACAAGTATTTCTAAAGCTCCTACTATGGACCAGGCACTACTGTGGATATTGGGAAAACAAGCATGAAGAATAGAAACCACAATTCTTGCTCTCATGGAGCTGACATTTCAGCAAGAGATAACAGATAATAAAAAAAATTGAGTACAATCTATAGTATGCCATGTGCTAAGAACTATTATGGGGAAGCCACAGGAGGATTCTAAGCAGAGGATCCCTCTGGCCGCTGTGGGAGAGGACGCTGGAATTTGAAGGGCAGGGTCAGGTTGGGGTAAGGACAGAGGCAAAGTGGGTAGTACAGAGGCTCGTACAATAATCCAGGCAAAAGATGCCGATGGCTTGGCCCAGGGGGTAGAAATGGAGGTGAAGACACGGGTAAGAGTCAGGGAATATTTTGAAGATCCAGGCATGAAGATTTGCTGACAAATTATACACATTTTAGAGGAAAAAGAGGGGAGTCAAGCCTTTTGGCAAGAATAACTAGAAAGATGGACAGATTTACTAAACTGTGGAGAATGGTGATGGAATCCTTGGAGCACAGAGGATCTGTGCTATGTTGGCATGTGTCCTGGATGTCACAGTAAGACATCCAGGGGCCGTTGTGTGGACAGATCCTGGGGTTCGGGGCAGAAGTCTGATGGGGCTACGAATCTGGGGTTTGATGGCCACACACCTGCTCTGTGTCCCAACACTGAAGAAAGTCACTGCAGGGACGGGTGTGGACACAGAAGACAACGTGCTGAAGGATGGGTCCTTGGGGACCGCAAGAGTCACAGGGCCAAAAACGAGGGAAGAAAAATCAAGAAGAACCAGGGGAGCAGGTGCTAGAAGCCCCTCATAGGCCAAGTTTCCAAGAGAAGGTGAGGATGAGCCTCTGTGCCGCCTGAGAGTTACCACTGCTCTGCTCCTCTGGGGCCCTGAGGCCCAGTGAGGGTGGGTGGCCTCCATGGAGCAGTGACCCCCAGAGGGGACTCACTGCAGGATCTGGAAGTGGTGGGTGCGCACAGCTTCTCGTATGGGACTTGTGGGAAAGAAGAGCAAAGGAAGAGAGGGCACACTTGAGAGTGAAATGGGGTCAGGAGTGATAGTTGTTGAAGAGACAGCTGATTGGGATGCAACGACCCAGCCGAGGTCCAAGCAGGAACTCTGCAGATTGGGATGCAGTGACCCAGCGAGGTCCAAGCAGGAGCTCTGCAGATTGGGATGCAGTGACCCAGTGAGGTCTAAGAGGAGCTCTGCAGAGTGGGATGCCTTGACCCAGCGAGGTCTGAGCAGGAGCTCTGCATGGTGCCCCCCAGATGTAGACCACTGCAGGAATTTAGACCAAAGCAGGAGACAAAAACCATCCATGCTCAGCTGAAACGCAACAGGCAAAGGAATCCAGGATGTAATACTAAAGTAAAACTCAGAGAGAGCAAGAGTGTGTTGAATTTTGTTCAGAAAACAAAAGTGAGGAAATGCAATTAGCTTTTGATTATTCTACTAAATGTTTCTCTCAACTCCAGGAACTTGGTGCTGTAAGTGGCAAGTGTAATGCTAGAATCCTGAAATGAGGGATCAGTGTGTGTGTGTGTGTGTGTGTGAGAGAGAGAGAGAGAGAGAGAGAGAGAGAGACCAACTTCCGAGAAGTGTCTGGAAACAGAATGCCAAGATGTTCAGAGTAGTTATCTTTGAACGGCGAAATTTCAAGTGACTTTTTTTTCTTTCCCTTTGCTTTCTAAGTTTATTTTATAACTTACAAATCAGAGTATCAGTTTTCTTCCTCTAAAAACAAACCAAAAGAGAATCCACCGGGTGGTTTGCAGTTGGTCAAACTCTTGCTCAACTTCTGGCTCCATTTTTAAACCCTAAGATGTCAAATCCCAACCTGAATCAAAAGGGAGAGATTAAAAAATTGATGTCTTTAAAGATTGATCATAAATAAGAAATAAAAGTTATGCTTGCTGTGCAGGGTAACTAAAAGCAGAGTGTCATATTAGTCAGTTTGAATGTCATTTGTCATTGTTGGGAAGAAGGCAAGAAGAAAACAAGAATAGGTTGTCAGGAGAAAGCGAACGGTCCGTAAGGGGCAGGAGCGGCCTGGGGCCTGCGGGAAGCTGTCTTTCCCTTCAATTTCCCTTTAATTTGCATTTGGTTCATTTGGAACCTAAAATCAAATTGACCACTTTGTTTTTCTTGGTCTCAGTGAGGCCACCCCAAATTGCACATATTTATCTTTTAAAATTATGTTTATTTTTAATATCATACAATCACAGTTCTTTCCAATGCCCAAAGCCACATGTTGCTGGTGGAGTGAGACCCCCCTGCACTCTGCACTCATTCGTCTCTCACTTCTCATGGGGTTTTGTGCGGCCCGCAGGCGTCCCCGCAGTCCTGTACTGTGTAAGTTCTCATTTTTTCACATCCACGTCCAATCCCAACGTGGATCGTTCAAGCCGTTGGCTGCTTCAGCTTGGAGATGGGGGTCGCGGAGGACACTGCTGGCACACTGTAAATATGCGTGAGCCTGGGGTGGCGGCCAACTTGGACTAGTAGACTCTGAGATAGCAAATCTGGGTTCAAAACCAGAACGGTGTCAATGGCCATGAAGGGAGGGGACAGAGTTTACTAGAAACCTACCCTGCAGCTTTTGGGGGGCAGTGACATTAAAATGAAACCTATAGCAGAGATTACAGAGTTTCTTTCCTTTCCTCTTATATAGGGAACTTACAGATTCGGTACAACCTGGGTGGCACCCGAGATCCGTACAACATTGACGTGGATCACAGGAACATGGCCAACGGGCAGCCCCACAGTGTAAACATCACCCGTCACGAGAAGACCATAATTCTCAAGGTACATACATGTGTGTGTGCGTGAAAATTATATATAACATAGCGTTATAGTTGCTATCTCCTATAGTCCATGGCCATCAGTTTTGCTTTGGGGGAGGTGAAGAGATGCTTGTCACCCTTTTCTCCTACACCTGCCCGACTAGTGAAGTAGAAATACATGTAAGTCTCACAGGAAAGGCGACAATGAAACTGATGGTGAAGACACTTTGTACAGGGAGAAATAGAATAGATATTTATTCTGTATATTCTCTGAGGCTTCCCAACCGTAGACCGACCCAGCTACCCGTCTGCTCATTGTGTCCAACACACCATCTTTATTCGCCTCGTTCTCAGCCGCCTGACACTCCTGTTTCCAGCAAAGGCTATTTCAGTTTCCCTGACCTACTTTTTCCACTATTCCAATACAATAGGAAGAACTAAATTCGGTTTGGGGTTTTTTGTTTTGTTTTGTTTTTCTCTGCCGAGGCTTCGCCTTAAAATTCCGCCCAACACAATCGTTCCCCAGAATCTCAGCCTCCGGTTGTTGGCTTTCCCCCTACAACCCCCGTGAAGCTCAGTTTTATTATAACACTCAAATTTAACTTCAGGTTCATTTATTGCCCCCACCACCACCACCGACTATTACAGTGAGGGAACCAGCCTGGAAACGCCATGAATAAAACATAACATGAGGAGGTCTCCCTGGGAGCTGAGCCAAGAGATCAAGGATGGGAACTGTCACTGCGTTCTCTAGAAGGAGTTCAGAATAGATACCTGTCGGGAAGGGGAACAGCAGGAGGACACTGTCGTGTCAGTAAAGTGCAGTGTCACCTGGCAGGAGTTCAGCAGCCTCTCAGCCCTCATTCCGATGCGCCAGGTTGCTGCGGGAAGTCTGGGCTGCAAAGAAAAGGCTCAAGTCCTGTCTCTTTGGAGCACTGGTGGATGTCAAATTCATAACTTGATATGGAGTTTGCACATGGCCTTTAGCAGTAAATGCTAGAGGGCATTTTAAGGAGAGGTCTTTGCTAGGAAAACAACCATGCTGTTATAGCTTACTGCGCCGTCAATCAAATGGGGAGTGATGAGGTTATCTCATAGTGATCCAGAGTCCCTGAGCCGCCGACAAGGCCAGGCGCAAATTCTTTATTGAGTAAACGAAGCCCAGCTTTATAACTATGACTGGAGTTTTAGCTGGAAAGGCCAGCAAGCCCAGCAGACAGATGGTGTATACCATCTCATCAACTGTCATCGTGAGCCTTTGATTAGAGAGGTTCTCTTATTTTAAACCACCCAATCCATCAGCTCTTTTAAAGAAAGCAATCTATCTAACCATTTTGCCTTTGCACAATAACACTAAAAGTTAAAAAGACCTAAGCAGTTGGCTTTAAGGACAGCCGCCACAGCCATAGTCTCTTACAGGGTGAGCCTCAGCCTCTTTCACAGCGAATTCCATGTGGACCTGAGCGAGGGGAGACCGAGTGCACAGTTTTAAGAACTTAAGGCTTTGGAGGTACAGTAATCCAGGTGGTGGGGGAGCCTGAGAGCTGCAGGGAATCAGGGGGCTGAGAAGGTCTGGGACAGAGTCTGGTTCTGTTGCTCAGAATTCTTTGGGTTACAATTGACAGAGCTAGTTTGTAGGGGAAATTCCTAGGGGAAGTTGTAGAATTGTAGAATTTAAGAAACAGAAAACTAAAATTTGGGAAGAGACTCTAGGGAACCTGCAAGATTGAAACGATGGACCAGAATAAAGCAGTGGGCCAGTCTGTCTGTCTCTCTCTCTCTCCCCCCCTCCTTCCCTCTCCCTCACTCCCTCCCTCCCCGCCTTCCTTCCATTTCATCTCCACCCTCTCTGATTCCTGGTTAATTACCTCCTCCTGCAAGCTCACACATCATGGGACACAGTCACAGGAATAGCATGCTCACGTCATCCCAATTCTGCTCCTGGAAGAAAGGGTCCTGGTTTCCTGATTCTAACTTTAAAGTTGCAGAGCGTTCCTGATTTACCTGGCTTGAGTCCTGTCCTCACCCTGTTGGGAGCAGCGGGGAGCCCTGCCTGGCAGTCCCTAATGGATCTCAAGATTAGGGTGGGGAATTGGGAAACGCCTCCAAGATGATAGAACGATGCACTTACAGTAAAGGGAAGGAGACGTGATGGGCATGAGAAACACTGGGTGTGCAAGGCCGTGAGGTCGGGGAAGAGGTAAACCAGGGGGTTCCCCAAACCCAGGGCAGAATTCTGCTCTAGGAACTGTACCTGGAGGCGTGGAAGTCCTGCTCTCCCTTCTCCACCATGCAGGGGCACGTGACTGTCTAGAAGGCCGGCCGCCTCAGCCTACTGGAGTGCAGGTGGGACACATCCCAGCCTGGGAGCCCCTGTCTTTCTCAGCCCAGCCGCTCCCATCCAGGCAACCGCTTCCCAGCGTCCACCCTTTTCTGAGGGGACAGAGAGAGGAAAGGCAGAAGGTGGCAGAGGAAGAGAAGGCGAGGCTCCTCCCTGGAAAGTAGATCCGAGGAAGCCTTGCCCCCTCGTGCCACCTTCTTTGGAGCACGGAGGCTTTGCAGAACGTAGAAGAAATTTCAAGGGTGCTTTTAGAGCTCTAAAAATACTGTCATTTTTTTTCTTGAAACAATCTACAAATTCATCTCCAGAACCTCCACACCCTCAACAATGTGTGGAAAGAGATATAATAAGAATGTTAACAGTGATCATTTCTGTGTCAAGGGATTACAAATGTTTGTTTTTTTTTATTTTTTTTGAGACAGAGCCTCAAGCTGTCACCCTGGATAGAGTGCAATGGCATCACAGCTCACAGCAACCTCCAATTCCTAGGCTCAAGCGAGTCTCCTGCCTCTGCCTCCCAAGTAGCTGGGACTACAGGTGCCCGCCAC